>JAOEHQ010022611.1:0-14308 GCA_025447715.1 Asclepias incarnata
GAGGTATTTTTTCCAACCGACACTGCATTTTAGTAATATTTAAGCTGCATTTTAGTGCATTTTAACACACTTCACACGTTTCGCACTTTAAGAGACTTCCTACAGGAACCCACATCTTTGATTTACTTTGCTTTTACTTTATTTTCTCTTGAGTATTCTTTTTAATTAAAGTGTTGATTTTGTTTTTTTTTTCTTATCCTTTCTTTTAGTATTGTTTCTTGTTTTTTTTTTCTTCTAACGACAAACAAAACCATTTTATTAATATCGAGGTGGTAGATTATCACACCTATATTTTTTCTTGTTTTTCTGTTTTGGTTTGTTTCATTTTTCTTTTGTTTTGTCATTTGTGTTTCTTTCATTTACGTTACGTTTTTAGTCAAACTTTTTTTGTATTTGTTCATCTATTAAAATTTAATTTATGTCATTTTGTATTATTTTACTTTATATAATTAATTATAGTAGTTGTTGAAAAAAACAATTAATTACATTTTTTTTCTTTAAATTTTGTAGTTCACTCTAATTATTATTATGAGTATTCTTTATATGTCATATTGATACGGGATTTATAGTAAACAATGCAACAAAAGTTAATATAAAAATCATGCATATATACAGATTAGTTATTTATTTATTTTTATTTAAACACTTTCAAAAGAACAGTCAACATTTTTATTGTAAAGTTGGTTTGTCTAAAAGATAATCTGATTTATTAAAAAAAAAGCCCAATAAAATAAAATAACTATCAATACCGTCTTTCACTAGTTACGGACCAATACCGTCTTTCACTAGTTACGGACTTATGGTGTGACAACAATAGGATCTTTGTAAAGAGTACGCCATGAACTTGTCTCTAGAGTGTTAACAACCACTTATCATAAAAACCCAATGTGCGTTAGAATCCTTCGTGCGTTAAAATTTATAGTGGTTACGTAAGACTTTATTACCAATAGCAAAAATCCATAAAAGGATCCCAAACAGATATTATTACTCCTACTACCCTGTTGCGAATCTGGGGTTTTCCCCACACAAAAATGGCATTAAATTAAATTAAAATTTCCTGCCATTTTCTGAGCATATTTGCAATGCAATTAATCAAGTTTCCAACAACACCCACTTTTTTATTAATCTTTTTTCCAACTATTTCCCTGTTCACAATCAGCAGTTATTAGGGTTTCAATTCAAGACCCACTACTAAATTAACAAAATTCAGGTCTGTTTTTCAATCTTAACTTGTTTTATACTACAAAAATCTTGACAATTTAGTCCATACCCATATGTTTATTTGTGTAAAGTTTGCATCTTTTTTTACTTATGTTCATATGTTCTTATTCTGTTATTTTATCGTGTCAAGTGCTTGAAAATGTATAACTATATAACTCGAAATCTATATTATGTATCAAATTTTCAAATATTGATATCGTGTATATCTGACGGTACTTTTGCCGACGTGACAACTTATATAGATGTCCCATGACAACTTATCCGGGTGCCACGTCAACCAAAGTACCACTGAATACATCGAATAACAATATTTGAAAGTTGGATACACACGAATGGCAACATTTAAGTGGGATATTTATCATAGATTTTGGGTTATAGTTGGATACATTTTCAAGCAGTTATACCTGTTATATTGTTATTTTATGTAATACCGTAACTTGTCTCACATTGGAATACAAATATAAGCTTTATGCTGTTATTAGTCCTAAGGTTTCGGCTACCAATACCTTCTACCATGGTTTGAAGTTGTGATTGGAAGGTATTTGCCAGACCATGCCTTTGGACCAAATTATTGAAAATGTGAGAAGTCCCCCTAAATGATAATTTTGTACAAAATACACCGAATATGTGATGCACAAATGGTTTTATGTGATGCAGATATTGAATTATGGATGAAAACGTTAAACACATAAACACCCACTAGTTTTTGTTGTTGTGAAAGCCACTTCTTGTGCAACTATAAAGAGCTGAAAGAAAGAAAAGAAATGAAAATAAATAAATTATTCAAGCGACAAAATAAAAATGTTGTGCCTTCACCCACTTGAATTTAAGTGTAATGTTTTGTTAGAAATCACATTGAGTAATTATTCAGATTTTTTCCTTTTGCATACTTTTATTTGTTAATTCGATCATACATTGGCAACTAAACTCATGATTAACATATACATTACTTTTATGATTGACTTTAGTTTGGTTTAGGAATGGCACATTTATTCAAAACCAGACTTCAAAACTATGCTCAAAAAAGAAACATTGCATTCCCTACGTATACGTGTGAGATGGAAGGCCCGCCACATTGTCGGCTTTTCAGAGCTCATGTCACCATCGATGGAAATACTTATGTGGGACCCGAGTTTTGCACCACATTGAAAGATGCAGAACACGCAGCTGCTAAAGTAGCGTTCATGTCATTATCTCCCGAAGGAGAACAACAAGTTTGGTTCTTAGACTGTGTTTTTGTTGTTTTTCGGTGGTAGTACTTTGCTATTCTTAGTGAATTAATATTTTCTTTTTGTTTTCGATTCAGGATGATTGTCTATACAAAAGTCTGTTGCAAGAATTGGCTCAAAAGAAGGGTCTTCTTCTTCCCGTTTATGCCACAGAACGAACCGGCCCTCCTCATGTTCCGTGTTTTGCCTCTTCGGTTCAGATAGCAGGTAAGGGGTAGACATACTTGGTTTGCTGTGTATGAACATGCTTATCCTTATAAAAGAGTTGTGCTGTTTTGTTGTGTAAAAACATATTAGAAAATGGTTTTGTTATGGTAGTGTATATTTCGATCAGAAAATCTTGGGTTGTTTACTAAACAGGTGACTGCTATGTGGGGGAAAGCGCACGCACTAAGAAACAAGCGGAGATGAATGCCGCAAAGATTGCTTATCTTGCTCTTAGCAAAGGTAATGAGTTTAAGTTCATGATGATGCATACATTTGAGGCTCTGAAGGTTCATGGTTTAAGGGAAATTATTGGTTTTGTAAATGTTTATTAAATCTCCAAATAAGTTAAATGAGTTCTTTCCTTTCTCGTTTAAAGAGAAAATCACTTGTAACGAGATTCACATGTTATATTTGTGTTACAAATATACCTTTTCTTGTATGAGAGTTACGCACCAAGGTGGACTTATAGCCAACATACGTACCCTCATAAATGTGTGTTTTGTAGTGTAAAATGGAAAGATTATTTTATGACGGTTGTTCTTCATTGGTGATGCCTGTTGTAGGGGCACAGCCTCATAAAAGTATGTTTTGTAATGTAAAAATTAAAATAGGAAACAAAATGATCTGTAATGGTTTATTACCAGGATTATGTTTGTAACAGTTCTCTGCACCGGTGATGCATGCTGTAGGTGTACGTTCCAGAGGTGGCAATTTTGACCCATTACTTATGAATGGGCTTATTTTTTATTTTTTTTGGATCATTGTTTATCTTTAGTGGGGTCGAATAAGTTAAGTTAGATTGAAAGGAAACTCATAAAATATGGTTGAAAGTTTCCCATTGTTGATGCATATAACTTCCTAAATCATTTTTCTGAAAAGTTATTGATTTACTGAATAATCCAGTTTTTGTAATGATATTTGACACACTATTTCTGTATAAAAGTTAAAAAGATTTTGACAACATGTGTTTTGGCCAACCCAACCTAGTTTGAACTGTACCAAAAAGTTACCTCATTTGAGCCGTTAAGTAACCCAGTTCCCCGTTTTTCCACCTCTAGGAACACTAGCTCTTAATTTTCTACCAGAGACACATCCTAATTGAATATGGTTTGCTTTTTATCCTAAGGTGGACCAAGAACGAACAATGCAGCTGCTGTTTCCAACTGTCAAACCGTCGGAGCTTCTAGTTCCATATCTCCTATCTTGCAAACAGCTGTGACTCACATAGATGAACCAATCATCATACCACCTGCTAGTAAGATACAAACAACCATCAATGACCAAGCCTTGTCAATTGCAAACGAAGCTGAGAAAGGAAAAGGTGATTACAATGGCTCTTAAATAGTACCGAGTATCACTTAAGGTTTTTATCTCTTTATATAAATATATTTATAAACAAGAATGTATGTTTACAGTTACTATTCATAGCTACATGTGATTTCTTGCAGAGAGATCATTATTTTGAAGACTCGAATCCGAGTTAGATAGGGAACATTCTTATTAAATAGTCCTAAACTTGACAACGATCTTTTTGAAGCTTCCCGTTCTAAATGTAATTAGAAGTACTAATCTCCCTATCATCTCTTTAGGGTATCAGGATTTAAAATACTTCCAAGATGTTATAGAGAAGCATAAAAATACCATGGCACCACCTGTGATCCATCAATCACAGCCAAAAGCCACGCCACACGTTGTTGATCTTGCAAAACTGAGTATCAGACAGGAAGATGTAACTCACACTACTGAAGGTACACCTGTGCATGTGTTTCCCAACACTTTTGTATTGAAATTCTAAATGCTACTTGTTTAGGTCACTTTAACTTTCACTTTCTTGGGCTCATTTATATGTTGGTTAATTATTTTTTATGCAAAAATAATTATGAGTGTTTTGTTAACCATAGCCCTACAGCCTTATCCTTAGCATTTCCCTAGAATTAATAATTATGAGATTATGGGTCCCGTTTACATGGAATAAAGAAATGAAGTTAGGCGCTCAAAATAGAGAATGAAGAATGAACGAAAATAGTATAACGTTGTTTGGAAAGCTAAACTGGAGATGATGTTAAATGTCTGTTTTGTCTTGTATGACTTCCATTGATAGCGTATGCAGGTCTTGAATTTATAAGTACTAAATGGCATGCTTTTTTGTTCGTCTGCAAACATCATATTAACTTATCTTGTCTTCAGGGTCTGGTGCACGTGGAAAGATAAATCAGTTGCCTTCCACTGCAAATGGGAAGATAAATCAGTTGTCTTCCACTGCAAATGAAATGATAAATCAGTTGTCTTCCACTGCAAATGAAAGGATAAATCAGTTGTCTTCAACTGCAAACGAAAAGATAAATCAGTTGTCTCCCACTGAAGTCACCTCCGACCCAGTTGTGGGTTTAGATGCTCTAAGGCCACGTTCAATCAAGATTGTGATTCGACCACATGTAAAAGGTATGAAGTATGATGGTGCGGTCCAGGTTTCTGACGAAGATTGGGTGGCCATGAAAGTGAATGTTTATGAAGAAACGTGATTTGGAATGTATGACATCTGGAAATCAAGTTCTATAGTTCGTTAGGTCTTTTAGTCTTTTTGGATGTCTTCTGGTATTTAGACATAACAATTATCAGTGATGTGTTGGAACCTGGAGTTCATATAATATGTATATCACCGTTTTTTGGTCTTAGAAGACGAGCATCACATGAATCTGACATGCACAAACTCACTGTGTCTTGGAGCACTTTTAATATTCACTGGTAACTAGTAGTCTACTATGGTTTAATCAATTCCTGATCAGTTTATGCTTAAGCGATTTTGCTGCTAATGTATCCTGTAATAGCAAGTTCTGAGTAGCGGTGGCAATGTGGGCGGGTCAGACAAGGTATTGATTATTATTCAAATTTGGAAGCACCAGTAATTTATTTAATTCTGTAGTAATGTATAGTGATACGATTGCTGAAATAATAACCTCTGTACGAAATCCCTAAGTGCATAGAATCATGGTTCTGAGTTGTTCATTCGGTATCTCCGTGGTAACAGATCAAAACCTACTAGTACTATCCCTTTGGTGTTGTCATCACCGGCCTAGTCAACTCAAACTTTTTGTCGAATATGATTTTAGGGATCCCGATGAATAAAAGGTTATATAAATTAAATATACAAGTACATTTTAGTTGACTTTTGATGAGTTCGATTAGTTTTTTCTTTTAGAGATATATAACATCAACCCAAATCGATACGAAACTGCAAGAGGTAATTTAGTATGGGTTTTATTGCTAATCTCTATCTCTATAGATAAGTGTCTTAATTTTTAAAAAATTTAAGAACACCGTAATTATGGTAAGTGATTAATAGTCATCAATATACAATAAATTCAATTCAATCAATTTGTTAATAAAAATATACTTTTTATGCAAATGATGTCAGTCAAACTGGTTGATGCATCCCTGATTTTTACCTGCAGGTCTTGAGTTCGACTTCTTGGAGTGATAACTGTGTAGAGTTTTTTTCCTGAAATGCTTGCCCATCTTTTAAACCCTATGGGAAGGAATGGAAATTGGCAGGGTCTCACCCTTGTATAGTGAGGTGTTCCCTGATGTCGCTACTCGACTGACCGTTTAAAAAAAATAAAAATATACTTTTTTTTCGATAGTCAAATTTAAAGGTTAAAGACTTCTTTTACATGGTCATTGGTCACCGGTGTTCGGCAGAACCAAACTCCGTTACTCTTAGTTTTGTGTTTATGTTGAACTTATATAACTCCATGTATTCCGTGGTTACATTTCTAGTAAAGTATTAAGCTATTGGAGTATATGAGATGGCCGGGACAAGTAAAATATCAGATTTAATGGTTGCTATAATGCTATCTATAAATGATAATCAAAACAATTAATGTGTGATACAATTAAAAGTCAAACAATTGTGGGATACAATTAAAAGTCAAACAAACATAAACAAATGTTTTGCTAACAGAAGACTTCATAAAAAACACATTAAAAAAATACACAATTAAAAACATAAAAACAATTTGTAATCTAGTTTTAAATTATGGGGAAATGATAGATTTGTTAAGAAAAAACTTTCCATTTTGCCCCCTGAAGTTTATTAAATGTACATATTAAATCACCGGTATGTGAAAGGTGCAGTACCTAAGATTGCGTAATATTGCAGTAAGGATGATATCCTCTTGAATTATATATGTAGAAGGGGTTGATGGCTTAGAAATAAACTAGATGGATCAATCCAAATCTAGCTCATTAGTAAATGTGTTAATCATGTCGATCCCTGTTTATCTCGACTCGTCTATTTACTAAGTCGAGTTATGATTTCATGATCGTCTATACGGATAAAGGTAAAACGTTTAAAGTTATGCATGACTATTATAGATCGTTTTGTCTTTGCAAGATTGGCATCGTGAGATCTGAAGATATTAGTCAAATGAATAGAGTATGTGTTGTGATTAACAAATAAAATTAGGTACATGAAAAATTTGAAGTTTAAACATGATAACCATAATGCAATGCAACTAATATGGATTTAGATTCTTGGATGATTCATATATTAAGGTCTACACTATCTCACCTCCCTCATAGCCATGACGGGATTGGATATCGCTATTGTTGCAACAATTGGTTTGTATCATGTGTAACTAATACTTAGGGGCCGTTTGGTTCCTAGAATGTATGGGAATTTGGTGGAATGAAATTTAGAGTTTTCTATGTTAACCTGACATGACAAGGAAGAAAATTTAAATTTCATTCCACCAAATTCCCATACATTTTGGGAACCAAATGGTCTTAGTGTTTTTTTTACTTGTTTTACAAGAAAAAATAAAGTAATATAGAATGAATTCTTGTGATATAGTGAAGATCGAATTCCTACACAAGTTGATAGTTTTTGCATATCAAAATTATAAAATACTAAGTTGTTAAAGGTCAACATCTGATGCTAACAACCATGATTTGCATTTGAACCATGCCCAAAATGTTTGTATCATTTATGGAAACAAAAACTTTCCAATTGCTTCCTTCCTTGTAAAACCATAGACACAGATAAATCTCTCATATTGGCCGAGGGACTGGTCGGTAGAGGCTAATAACGGGCCGCTTATTCATTTTTGTAGAAACTGAGAAATGGGCCAACTTGGAGATGAAGAACTTACCTTCATTTTCAAAATACTTGACAATCCAGACGACCGAAAATCATTCTCTCAAGTTTCCAAACAATTCTTGAAAGTTTCTTGCATTCATCTAACCACATTGCACTCTTCTTTTCCTGATATGCTGTTTGATATCCTACCCACGTCCTTGAATCTGCTAAACTTTTATTGTTCGAAACCACTTTTAAACAGTCACATAAAACTGCTAGCAAAGTCATGCCCAAAGCTTCGTGAATTATACCTTCAGTTAGATGAAAATTCTGACCAAGATGAATTTGAGTTTGATTTTGATGATGATGGTTTGTGCGCAATTGCAAACGCTTGCAAAGAAATGCTTGGAGTGGATTTAAGTGGGAGGTTACACGTTGGGGACGTGGGAATTGTGTCCCTTTTAAGATCATGTAAGAGGGTATACAATTTAACCTTGGGTGAATGTGTTCGTGTGACGGATGAATCTCTTAAAGTTATTGGAGAATGTTATTTAGAGATGTTGGTTTTGAAAGGTTGTTATTTGATTACTGATTTTGGTTTGAAGTATCTCGCAGACGGGGAGTTGAAGCATTACTTGGGTAATCTTGATTTAAGTGAATGTGATAGGAGTACTGATGATGGTATTATTCACTTGAAAGAAATGGCTGGTTTATTTTGTTTGAATTTGTCAAAGTTTGGGGTTAACGTTACTGATACTGGACTTGTGGATTCTTTGTCTGAATTTAAGAATCTGTCTTTGTTGGATTTGTCGTGGTTGGTTATTGTGACGGATATTTCATTGGGTGTTATTGCAACCAAGTGTTTGATCCTGGCCGAGATTTACTTGACGGGTTGTCAGGCGATAACTGTTGAAGGTTTACATGCTTTTGCTCAGCATCCAACTTTGGAGGTTCTCGACTTGGTGTCTTGTCATAAACTTTCATGGGAGGATGTGAAGTCATTCATTTTGACATGTCCACGGTTAAAGCATATTCATCTCAGTAGGAGAATAGAGATATCAATGCTAAACCGGTTTAACAACTGCCAAATAGATTGGAAATGATCAAAGAGACCATCAATCTCTATGCTTAATGTAATCAGTAATCCTATGTTATGGCTGGGTCCTTTACCTAGTTACTTTTTTTTTCACTTTCTAGAAAAAGATGTCGTTTAAGCGTTATGTTCGATACAGTTGGGATTTATTTTACATGAACTTAGTATTGTTAATATCTTATATTCGCAGTAACTTTTGATTTGTTCTTTTAAGCTTATGAATGTGTGAAAAGTTTCTGCTCACGTTTGATCCTTGAACATTCTCAGTTAGCATTATCTCGTGCATCCAATGCCTTTGAGTTATTAGTAATCAGTTACACAGACACCGGATCTTTCATGGTCTAATACAAATTTACTGGACCGATCTGAATAATTAATTAATGCGACTCATTAATTGAGTATTTGCAAATGAGATGGCATATCTTACTTGCATCATTCTTAGGTAGTTGGGTACAAGCTAACACAAAATGATTCGTGCTAATGGCGCATGATCCAAGAGCAAGCTCTGGGATATGAATTTGTAAATTGGCCTGACCTGATCTGAAATATAACCATTAAGAAACTTAACCCGTTTTGACCCATTATCCAACCCATTCCCATTTTGCTGGCTCTTTGTGCAAGCATTGTTTGTGTCCACACTTAGTTTAGTGATTAATCATAGTTCATGTCTATCAGTAAATCTGTAATCTAGTCTTGATTAACATAAACTCAGATCTTATGTTAACAAGAAACGAACACCAAAAGTAGTCATCGAGAATTTCGGATTTGGACATTGAAAACGTTATTATTAAATACTACAATTTTATCATAGTAAATTATTAAGAATCTTACAATATAATTGTATGTTTTTTAGGACTAATACAAGAATGAACAACTTATAAGTGTACTAGCTCATCCGAAATTTTAGTTAACCATAGCCAATGGTGAAGCAGACCATTCAAAGCTACCACGAAGTTCTCTTCCTCGAGTACTCTTCTTTTTTATTGAATCGAGATCCTTATCATATCTCCTACTAATTTTATTAGTAAACGCTGGTGAGTTCTTACCATTCTTGATGTCATCCTTAGTAGCACCTCCATTGATAAGTATTCTTGTAATGCCTGCATAGTTTAACGAATCTGCAATTTGCATTGCAGTTACACCTTTATTGGTTCTTGCTTTTACATCTGCACCTTTCTTCACTAGCAATTCAAGAACATCTGCATTTCCTGATTCAACTGCACAATGTAAAGCTGTGTACCCGTCTCCATCACGTGCATCAACGTTCACACCCTTTTCGATCAAGAGACGAACCACATCAGTATAACCCTTGAACGAGGCCCGGTGCAAAGCAGTCCACCCGTGCTGGTCTTGCCCATTGATGGAAGCTCCACTTTCAAGAACCCTATTGATTGTTCTCACTTCACCTTTTCTTGCAGCTACACATAACCGGTCACCAAGTCGTAGTGCATCAAATAGCCTCGTGTGTCCGTGTTCAGCTGCCACATCATAAGCCGTTTTTCCTGACCGGTTTCGGATGTCTTTGTTAGCTCCTTTAAGCAGTAGGAGTTTGACCATGTTTTCATCACCAAGAGCTGAAGCTATATGCAAAGGGGTCTCATTGTCAGCTAAGTTTCCGATATTGGGTTGTGCTCCACCAGCCAATAGTATCCGAGCACAATCTCGTCTCCTCTCCTCCACCGCTAGGTGTAAAGCAGTGTTCCCATCTTTGGTGACGGCATTCACATCAGCTCCTCCAAGTAAGAGGAGCTTTAGAACATCCACATGGCCCCCACCAGCAGCAAGGTGAAGTGGGCCCCATGTGGATGACTCGGACCTCTCGGTGTTGGCTCTATGAGCTAACAATAGCTCCACTATCAAACTTTCACCCGAGGATGCTGCATCCTCGAGTGGAGTCGTCCCTGACCGGCTCCTAGCCTCAATATCTGGCTCAAACTCCAGTAGCACCTGGACTAGGTCAGGACGTCTTTGTGATATCGCCAAATGGAGTAACGTTTGACCCTCAGAGTCAACCGAGTCCACCGCCTTCCAACCCATATCAGTCTTTTCTAATACATCCCTTATTTCATCCATAGACCCATTCTTGACAAGCCTAGTCATCACCATGGACCCAACGAACATGACCTTAATACCACTATCAACAAACACTTGTTTCTTTCTAGTAGTAAACCACTCAAAAGGAACCGAATCATGAGTTGAAGACGGGTTTTTGACAGCGGCTCCAGGAACCACCACACTATGCAACAAAAAAGAGTCATCACAATAAGGAAATGACTCAGGGAGACTAGAATTTGGAGGAAAGTCGTAACTGATCTCGACAACGAGTGTTGTTAGTGGAGATATGATCCCGGATTGTGGACGAATAGTGTAGCGAGTCTTGTTCATTGGTTGCAGCCTAAAAGCAACCGGCATTGTGTACATAACATTTCTCAAAGTAAGCTGTCCATAACACTTTTGGCCTTGTTCTATTCTTATCGCGACCACATTAGATGGCTCTAAACTTATCAACCGGTCCATATATGATCAATCTAGCTAGCTTCTTCTATCTAGGAAGCAGGTAGCTCGTATCGGTTACTTCTTTTTGGTGAGCTTTTCCTTGGAAAAATGAGAACTCGAAAGGCAGGCAGGAAGCAAGATTTCAAGACTATGGTTACATTGGTGAATATATATTTATAAAAATGATCAAGGTTAATAGAGAGTGCCGGCTAACACTAAGGAACTTCCAAATGGTGGTGTTAATAACAATGGTAAATTGTTGTATTAGGGCCCCTTTTCCCATCTATGTCACTTTCATCATTGTGTTTCATCATTGTATTTTTGTCTGTCACCTTCGTAGTACTATGTAAGCACTTATGATTTTTTGACACACGCTTTTGGTTCCCAGAATGTATGGAATTTGATGGGATAAATTTGAATTTTCTTTCTTGTTACGTTAGGTTAACATGATAAATTCTAAATTTTATTCCACCAAATTAAACGGCCCCACGTATTCCTTTGTTCTAAGAAAGTGCAACACTTTTCTTAGCTGTTAACAAGAAAAATGTAACGTTTTAATCCAAATATACATTTCTTACCCGTACATAACATACACAACACAAGTTTGTCGTACATAACATACTCAAATTTAAATTTTTACTTAGTTATCATTAGGGTCAGAGCCAGATTTTTTATCGAGTAAATTCATTGTCGATATTATCAAGGGTTGTAGATAAAATCATAAGTTTGAATACAAATTTATATGAGGTTTACACTAAATTACACTAGAATTATTGAGAAAAAAATTGTTCCGCGAGTTCGACTACATCCCAGACCCTCTCGGATGATGTAGTTCCGCCCAAAGCAGTTTATTGCTCATACATGTCATATATGGACAAACTTTGTTGTGTGTATATATGTATCACAATCCACTTATTAAAAATGTGTTTTTGGAGTTTTCGTTAAAAAGTTATACGAAGTTATGTATGCAATTAAACATCGTGTTTTTATGAAGAAAAAACATTTCATCGATCATAAACATGGTTTTTGGAAATTCGTTTAGTCTTTAACTTTGTTTCCCTATATCTCTAATGTTTTTTTGAATTTTTAAACGTTAATTATCCACTTTATAATTTACGAGTTGTCGTATATATGAATGTTTACGATGAAAATGATAGGCGATTTTTGAAGATCTTAGGAGTTAAAGCCAACCAAAATGACAAAGGTGAGATCATCGAATAATAGGTTAAAACTTGGGGTTCGTTGCTTATAAGTTTTGCTATAGAATCTCCACACAATTGTCTTGTGTTTGTTTGTTTTAGTACCAGTCCAAAATGTTACACAATAAAGGGACTGAATTTTCAAATTTCTGCAAAGTATAAGGTCCTCTCTACTCTACTGGATTTTGTCACTTTGGAATCATAACATTTTTTTTATATTTTCCAAAACAGACGAAATTATTGATTACATTAGCTCTTCAAGGTGATGCTGTTAGCAGTATTTTGTTTTATTATTTGTATATAATATATCTTTTTATTTAAAATATTTGTGAAAAGTGTTGCATATAAATATAAAGTTTGTGAATTATATGTAGTTATATGTTTTTATAAAAATTGGGTCAACTGTTTCATTTTTTCCTTACATTAAAAAACTTTACTAGCTTGAATAATATATCAAGTTGGAATAAAAGCCAATAATTCATATTTGTTAATTTAAATAATACAAAGAGTATCATGTAATTTAAAATCCCATTATTATATATATCATGTTTATGACTTATTACGAATTTGTATTTTGGTATTTTTATTTATTTTATTTTTGTCATTTTCACATAATCGGATATATAAACGATTCATGTCATTTCTATGATTGAAGATCATTGGAAATTTTATAAATGACTTGTTAATTAGTTACATGCATTATTTGTTAGCATAGCATTGTTAACTATGGCAAGCAAAGGTGTATCTCTATTCGAAAGCAAGTATGTGGCTAAACTGTATGTAATTAATGCTATTGAATTTGTTATGATATACAGTTGAAACTTGAACTAAGTTAACAAGAATGATCAAAGAGGAGAAATCTCAAACTTAAATAAATAAGTTGGTTAATGACAAGTTCCTATTCAACCAATGAAGTATGACTTATTTGTTCGATACTATGATGATTTATTGTCAAATTCTACTCAGTACAATATGAAGGTATTGATGGCATAATGACTCATTAATTTAGGTCATTAATTTAACAATAAAGTGATAGATAAAACTGACATGAGATGACTTTTAGTCGATTTATTAATCAATTTGGAATAGGATATGTACATCACATATCCTAGATCAAGTAAAGATTATGGGTTTCGACAAGATATCACCACCATTTCATTAGGAATTTATCATCTTATAAAGAAACAATAGAAAAATCTTATATACATACAAACTACAAGTCTATATTAAAGTAAGTGGTAGCAAAACTCCAGTATATAACACTACGATATTAACATATGGATTAAGGGTGTAAAATGATGGTGGCCAGAGGTAACAAGCAGAACATTAGCCCATATTAGCCCATAATATTATTTTTAAGTACTTCTTTAGTTCTTTTCATTCGGATTTGGGATTACATTTTCTTTGGATGTATGTTTATGGATCTATTTTTTTTTTTTTAACACTTGGGCTACCTTTTACTAAAAAGCCCAGTTTTGAATTAGTAAATATCAAATGAATAATTAATGAAGTCGTTTATTTTAGACCAAAAGTTGATAGCCGGGTAACCTAAACCGACCCACAATCGGCTGCTTATTCGTAAATCGTAATGTGAAGGTTAAGGTATACTTCATTCACTCGACGATTGTGACAATGAGGATGTTTGGACTTGAATAAAAGACTTTGTATTATTTGTGGTAGAGATCCCCCATCCATTACTAGACGTGCAAAAAAAAAAACCGAACCCGGAACCGAACCCCAAAAAAAACCCGAAACCGAACCCGGTCAAACCCGGGTTTGACCAAAA
>JAOEHQ010022622.1:0-14302 GCA_025447715.1 Asclepias incarnata
TGAACTCTTCCTTTTTGCAAGATGAAGAAGATGAAGATGATATGAACTTGATTTACCAACAATTACTTGCAAACTAACTGGAGATTTAAGGATTTGAAGGAGGAAGAGAGCAAGAGTGTGTGTGTGTTTTTGTTCTTGACTTCACAAAATGAAAGAAGAAAAGAAAGAGGGGAAGATATAAGGAGAGAAAGAGATAAGGTGGGTGAGTTGGGTCACGGGTCACGGGTCGAATTCACGGATAACCCGTTCACATTTCTAGTTATTTATCTACTACAAACGTCATATGACCAAACAATTAAGCCAAACCTCACATAAATACACTTGACCTCCAAAATGCCTTAAAATATATTACTAACTAATGAAGTTAGTCAAATACTACAATTAATCGACGGGTCAAATATCTCAACATTGCACTAAATTATTGTACGTAAATACAAAATGACCCGGAATTTCATTAAAAGTCAACAAGTCAAACATAAGTCAACTGGGTCAAATATCACGAATATTACAGTAATGGCCTAAATGGTCATATATATATATATATCTAACGGGTCGAAAGTTGCCAGATTTGTATTTTTAATGCGTAAAATCCTCCTAAATAATATTATTCATATATTTGACATACTTATTGATATATAGATTTTGTAATCACACTTTACACATTAGTTATTTATAATAAAAATAAAATAAAATTTTGACAAAAAGTGTTTCGGCCAACAACCTGATCTAATCTGTTTTGACGTATAAAGGTTTGTGGACTTTGACGTTTAACCCAACCTGCTTGCCAACCATTTGCCACATATATAGACCACTCTTAGATCCACAAAAAAGGTTCTTCCATGTTCGTGAATGATTATTACAAGGTGTATTGCTCTAGTGTCATTATTGTTTGTTAATATCTTGAATCTTTCCTTGTTTAACTTTATACTTGGGAAAATTGTTTGTAGGAACTTGTTTAACAATGCAAATAGATAATGTTTCACAAATAGATAATGTCCCGCAATGTGAGAGCAAATCATAAGAGAAACTTTATACATATAAAAGAAGACAACATAAAGCTACCCAACCGGCCAACTAGAGATCGACATGTTCAACATGTCACATGTGTGTGTATTTTCTTGCACTTTCATCTCAAAAGTATCAAAATCTTACCAGTCTTTTAACTAAGAGACCAATAACTTTTTAAGTCAATTTTTATGTGATAAGGTCATCACAACAACAACAACGATAATACCTAGTCCCATCATAGGCATGGTATGGGGAGGTCGGAGGTAGTCATGTAGACAATCAAACTTCTACCATAGGGTAAAGAAACTGTTTTTAGAAAGACCTTCGGCTGGAGTTATGTGAGAAGATGTATGTTTATTACCAAAAAAAAATCTTTACTTTTCATCATATCATTAAAAACAAATGAAAGCATTATAACTAATAGTAACCATGATTTAGTAAGTCTTAGGAGAATCCCGTAAACGGTCCCAAGACCGTTGAGCAGGTCAACGTTAGTATGATATTTATGGACTTTGATGCATATATACTCCATTTGTTGGACGAAAACTTGAATCCCGAGCCCCTGGTTCTATCACTTTTGTCTCTCGATCTTTTCCCTACCTCCCTTAATTTTTATAGCGAATTGCACAGTTCTTATTGATTGACGGATCTTATTTGTACACAATAAATCAAGATAACAACCTAGTTATCAAGTATAAACACAAGGGTTTCACATTCAAGATATCATAGTTCATTCACAAAAAGCTGAGTTTGATCATAACCTCCAACTTTTGTTTTGTTGATCATGTAAATAGACAATCATGTGTTTCCCACAACTTTTAAACACACAGGATAACTTATCTTGGATGGGAAAAAGGTATTCTCTCATCATCTCCCAAATTCACAATCTCTTCATCATCAAGATTCATGGAGTGGTGATTATCTTGTAAAGATGTGATTTCCTAATTCCGGGAGTTATTGGAGTTCTGTTTTCGATGCTAATCAAACATCATCTTCAGTTGCTTTGCTTGTTCCTCTATTCTCAACTGCAAGCTTCTTTGAATCTGAGATCAGAAACAAGTTTTGGTTAACTGGTTAAACTTTAGGATAAATACTAATCACAGATTATGTTCATACCTCTAGTTGCTCATGAAGTTGCCTTTGTACAGAAAGTTCCATTTGCAGTGCATCCTTAAATTGCATGGCACTAATGAACAAGTCAAACCAACAATTCTAGGTTGGATTTCGACAAATTTTGAAGTAAAAATTAAAAGAAATAAACCCGAAGGATTCTCATTACTGAAAGAAACATAAACATACGTTGTATTTTCATCTTGCCATATGGTATCAATACTAGTTCTCTCCAAATTCCCTACATACAACAGAAATGTTATCAGGATACATTCTAGAGTATCTAACGCACTTAATACAATAATTTGAACAAAGTTCATTGTACCTTTTGCAGTTTCATGCAAATATTTGGCAACTCTGTATTTCTGAAAGATCAATATAAGTCATCTATGGATTAAAAAAAATTAAAAGAGCTTATAAAACAGAAAGCTAGATTTGTTATAATTAGTACCTGTAAATGGCTTTTAACATGAAATATTGTTAACCCTTGTGAATCCATCAGTCTCAGTATCGCCTTTGGTGTCGCCACTGGTATGAAGGTAGCAAAAGAACCATCAATTTATAAAGAAATTTTAAGTACACGTAATAAGGTGAAGGGCTTTTTACGAACAGTACATACTTTCAACACCGCCTAAGCAAGTCAGACACTGAACAAATAGATCATGGAGATCTTGAGTCCATATGATTCGTGTTTTTCTTGGCACAACAATTCCAGGATTTGTATCGTTGACCAAAACTTGACCTGAAGGAGGTGTAGCAATGTTTCCAGAAACATCAAATTCATCAATTAATTTTCTTTTTAGCTCTTTAAACTTATCCCTTTCTGATGGATTACCACACCTAATCATGTATGATCTATCATAAGAACCGATTTGTTGCATGATTGTTTTATTACAAGATGGAGTTTCCTGTCTATAACTTATCATTTGTTGTTGTTGCAGCCGCTCATCTTCTTGCTCTTGATTGTTAACAATATCCATGGGTAAAATCGTTATTCCTGCTTGCCATGGTGATTGTTGTTGTTGTACACTACCAAGATCTCTAATTTTAAGATTGTAAACCATTTCATGGTTAGAACCAATCCTCGGAGTATTCATTATTTTTTAATAAGCCCATTTTTTGGACTTATTTTGAGGCTTATGAGTTTATTTTTCAATTTTGATAAGTTATTAGGTGTTAAGTATAAGCTTATACTGTAAGCCAGAAAATAACACAACGAAACACCTCTTAAGCATTCAAGTTACAAATTTACAAACCCATGTTAAAAAAAAAACCTCATATTTATATATCTTTATCATTTAAGAAAAACCCACATGAAAAAAAATTCAAACTTTACAACAAATTAAAAGACAAAAGTGGATAAAAAAAAATCTTACAACTTTGATAAAAGATCAACAAGCCGGGTTTTTGCAAGTGGGTCGAACAAAGAATTCAACATTTCTTCTTCTTCTTCAAATGTATTTGTTGTAAATTCGTCATTGTTATTATTGGTGGCTTCTTCAAGCTTTCTTTTTTTAAAACCATCCATTCTTTCTTTTACAAGTACGTGGATGCAAAAGGTTTCTTTCCCTTCTCCTTATAAGAACATTCCCAACATATACGACAAATTTAGGTGACATCAACTTTGATGTTAATTTTGGCACAATACTAAATCTTTACTCGTTTTGCATTAAATTTGGTGTAACATAAAAAATAATCCTTTTATATAAGGTTTTTAAATTTCCTTTTTACCCGAATCATATGTTGATTAGTTTCTATAAGTTGAATGTTCAAAACTAAAATTGAAAATTAATTTGCAAAAAATATATTCTTGTAGAAATAAATTTTGGGGTAAATTTTGGCTTGTGTGGGAGTCCTACAAAGAAGATTTGTTCCAAGATCAAATATGAGGCTTGATTTTTTTTTATTTTTATTTTTTTTGCATTTTTTTGTTTAAATTGAAGTTAATATTTTCTTTGTAAAACTTATTGTTATTGTTAGTTGTTGGGCTGCTCCTAATGGCGACGAGATTAGTTTCTTGTCAGTTTTGCCATATTAGCGTCACGTTAGCACTTCCAAACTGACACACCTTTGTCATTCGCCAACAACATCTCATCACTTTATTTTTATTTTTATCATTATCAATTAACTACATACAATGAGAGTTAACTAGATAAATATGGATTTAACTTGCCCTGTTTTGTCTTTATGTGTTTCCCATAGTATATGGACGTGTATTACAAGGAAGATTTCTATTTTTCATCCATAATAATGACACTAGGGTCATTGTTATAAAAATACAAAAAACGTGTCTCAACGAAGGTCATTTCCATAAGCCATGATAAATATGGAGCTGCATGCATACCCTGATAACTTTGGAGGCATTTTATATTGTGGAAATAATGAATTAACAATTTGTTATTCATGTTATAACGGGTCAGATGGGTTGAACAAGTCGCAAGTCCTCTAACGTGTGTGTATTTCCATACATGGCCTCTAAGTCATTTAATTCAATAAATAAAATTATTATTGAAATAAAATAACATTTGTAATCATACATGACACACTAAATTATCTATTAACAAAATACTCAAACTTTTGGAGAAAACCTTTTTAGGTTGACCCAAATTGATCTTACCCAACCCACCCATTTGCTACCTCTATAATTGTTAGAGGCAATGCGAGTTTTGTCTGTGTCCTTTAGAATTTTATAAACAATTAACACAAGGTCTGTTTCTGTAATACCCGTATTTATGTATGTATCTTGAATCCTTCATCTTTTGACACTATAGTTGGGACAAGAGTTTCTATTATGAATCAAGAACAAAATTGAATGTATACAGTTAGATAAAACTTACATGGTCATATGATTCACATTATTCACATAGTTACATACACTAGATTCGATTGTATTTTTACAAAGCTCTAAACTCTTACTTATCTAACCCCGAACTTGTAACAAAACTAACTTGCTTTGCCCCGTTACATATAAGCACCCTGAAGTTTCTCTATTGATACACTAGTCCATGTCCCCTCACACACACATGATCAAAATACTTATAAGGTGGATTTAGCAATAAATACATACAAATTGGGCAAGTGATCAATCAGTTGATTTCTGGCAGGTGTATCTATTAAAGACCACAACAATTCTTCATATGTATCGACTGTAATTTCTTCCATTTCGCATGACATTTCACATAGATATGTTTGAGGTTTTATAACTAGAGTTAACTAGATAAATCTAGATTAAAAAAAGCTAACAATCTAACTTTGTCTTTTTCTTTCTCATAGTTCATGTGCGAGTATTTCAAAGAAGATTGTTATATGTACATCAATAACGACATCAGGTTTATTTTTACTACACATTTTTAGGATGCATAAGCGTTTTCACAAAGACTCACCTTCCTTAATTATCTAAACAGAGAAAACCTCATTTGTTTATCATAAAAGTGTTTTCACATATACAAGAATAAAATTGTTTTCACATATACAAGATGGCCGGTCGACTAGATATGAGCATGCATACACTTAAGAGTTTGGTAATGTTTTATATTACAGAAAACTAAAAATAGTACTACAGTTATCATTCTAGTGTTAATGGCCTAAATGGCTGATGAAATAGATCTAAGTATCTAACGGGTCGAAAGTTGCAAGATTTGTATTCTTAATGCGTAAATCCTCCTAAATAGATTTTGCAATTACACTTTACTCATTAGTTATTCATAATATAATAAAATAAAATATGGATAGAAAATGTTTCGGGTCAACGAATTTGGTCCAATCTGTTTTGACGGATAAAAGTATGTGGACTTTGACGTTTAACCCAACCTGCCTGCCAACCATTTGCCACATCTATAGACCACTCTTAGATCCACGGAAAAGGTTCTTCAAAGTTCTTGAAATGTTAAAGTTGAATTCTAGTTCTGGCTTTGTGCATTTGGAGTTTATGAACGATTATTACAAGGTGTATTGTTCTAGTGTCATTATTGTTTGTCAATATCTTGAATCTTTCCTTGTTTGACTTTATACTTGGAACAATTGTTTGTAGTAACTTGTTTAACAATGCAAGAACACGTCTTAGTTATTGCTAGGCTTACAAATAGATAATGTTTCACAATGTAAGAGCAAATCATAAGAGGTACTTTGTACATATAGAAGAAGACAACATAAAGCTACCCAACTAGCCAACTAGAGATCGACAAGTTCAACATATCACATGTGTGTATTTTCTTGCACATTCATCTCAAAAGTATCAAAATCGCCAAAGTCTTTTAACTAAGAGACCAATAACTTTCTAAGACGGTCTTTATGTGAGAAGATGAATACAACAACAACAACGATAATACCCAATCGACCAATCCTATCATAGGCATGGTATTAGGAGGTGGGATGTAGTTATGTAGACAACCATATTTCTACAAAAGGTTATAGAAACTGTTTTCATAAAGACCTTCGACGGGAGTTATGTGAGAAGATGAATGTTCATTACAAAAAAAAACATTACTTTTCATCATATTATAAAGAAACAAATGAAAGCATTATAACTAATTGTAACCATGATTTAGTAAGTTCAAGGAGGATCCTGCAAAACGGTCCCAAAACTATTGAGCATGTCAACATTTGTATGATCGCTATGGACTTTGATACATATATACGTTCATTTGTTGGATGAAAAGTTGAATCCTCACCCATTTTTTGTGCCTCTTTTGTTTTTCGATCTTTTCCCTATCTCACTTTATTTCGCGAATTGCGTAGTTTTTATTGATTGACGAATCTTATTTGTACACAATAACACAAGATAACAGCCTAGTTATCAAGTATAAACACATGGGTTTTACATTCAAGATATCAAAGTTGATTCACAAAAAAGCTGAGCTTGATCATCATCTACAACTTTTGTTTTGTTTATCATGTAAACAGACAATCATGTATTTCCCACAACTCTTAAACACAAATGGATATTTCATCAAAAAGGTTTGAGCTTTCTTGATGGAAAGCTAACTTATCTTGGATGGGAAAAGGGAATTCTCATCATCATCTTCCAAATTCACAATCTCTTCATCATCAAGATTCGTGGAGCAGTGATTATCATGTAAAGATGTGATTTCCGAATTCTGGGATTTATTCGCCTTCTGTTGCTGATGTTGATCAAACATCATCTTCAGTTGCTTTGCTTGTTCCTCTATTCTCAATTGCAAGTTTCTTTGAATCTGAGATCAGACAAAAGTTTTGGTTAACTAGTTAGACTTTTAGTTTTGAAATCAAATGGATTTCTTCTCGGCTTACAAATCAACATCTATTCTGTAAATGTTAACGAAAACTTTAACGAAACTAAAATCTAAAATTAACATCATGCATAGGAAAAAAAAAATTATGATAAATACTTGATACTATATTACAAAAAGTGATAGAAAGACTTTAGGATAAATACTAATCACATATTATATTCATACCTCTAATTGCTCATGAAGTTGCCTTTGTACAGAAAGTTGCATTTGCAGTGCATCCTTAAATTGCATGCCACTGATGAACAAGTCAAACCAACAATTTTAGGTCGGCTTGCGACAAATTTTGCAGTAGAAATAAAAGAAATAGTTCTCATTTTAGAAAGAAACATAAACATACGTTATATTTTCAATTTGCGATATGGTATCAATACTAGTTCTCTTCTCCAAATTCCCTACATACCACATAAACGTTATCAGAATACATTCTAGAGTATCTAACGCACTTAAAACAATAATCTTAACAATGTTTGTTACACCTTTTGCAGTTTCAGGCAAATATTTGGCAACTCTATATTTCTGAAAGATCAATATATGTCATCTTCAGTTCAGATAAAAAATAATTTAGAAAACTTATAAAACAGAAAGCTTGATTTGATATGACTAGTACTTGTAAATGGCTTTTAACATGAAAGATTGTTAAGCCTTCTGAATCCATCAGTCTCAGTATCGCCTTTGGTGTCGCCTCTAATATAAAAGTAGGAAAAGAACCATCAATTTGTAATGAAAACTTAAGTACATGTAAAAGGGTAAAAGGTCTTTATACGAAAAGTACATACTTTCAGCACCACCTAAGCAGTTCACACACTCCACAAACCGGTCATGGAGATCTTGAGTCCATCTTATTCGTGTTTTACTTGGCATAACATTTGCATGATTTGTACCGTTGACCAAAACTTGACTCGAAGGTGTCCTAGGCGTGTTTCTTGAATGACCAAATTGCTCCTGTCAACAAGTGAAAGAATATCAGAATGAAGCAAAACGTATAGACCAAAAATAAATAAATAAAAACTAACAAAAATGAAAAAACTTACATCATGATCCTGATTTCCATCAAAACAAATAGAGGGTGGTGACTGTCTCCAATCAGAAACATCAGATGATTCATCAAGTAATTTTCTTTTTAGCTCTCTAAGCTTATCCCTTTCTGAAGAATTACCACGCCTCATCTTGTATGATGATATATCGTAAGAACTGGGGTAACCATTTTCATTAGGCCTTATAAACTGATCAAATTTCATCTGGGGTATGGATGAAACATCAATATTTTCGTTAAAAGATCGTGTAACACTATCTTGAGAAAAACCCAAGCATCTTTCAGTTGCCCAAAGGGCAGAAGCTGGTGAACCGATTTGTTGCATGATCGTTTTACTACAAGATGGAGAATCTTGTCTATAGCTTATCATTTGTTGCTGTTGCAGCTGATCTTCTTGCTCTTGATGGTTAACGATATCTGAGGGCAAAACGGTGATTCCTACTTGCCATGGTTGTTGTTGTACACTACTAAGATCTCTACTTTTAGGAGTGTAAACCATTTCATGGTTAGAACCAATCCTCATCAAAGTATTCATTCTTTCTGTATACATGAATTCTGCAAGAGTTTGATCAAGATTCGCGATAAGAACACGAGTTATATCAAGATAGAAAGATTAAAAACTTATAATGGGTGTCACTAAAAAACTATACATGTCTTTGTAGTGCTCAAAAGGAGTATGCAATAACATTATATATGATCAACTCAATGGAGGACATTTTATTTATATATATATATTATTCCTTATGAGGGTACAAATCAACATCTAAACACATTTCGATGATTCCAACTCATTTAAAAAAATTCAAATGAATTTATTCAAAAATAATCCAATAACCATGCTGTCTTTAATAAAAATTTGTCTCATATATAATTCATAGTGTTGTCGATAAAAATAACATATTATTCTATAGAAAATAGAGGCCAAGTAAGTTTCATGAGCCGATTAATTTATGATTCCGAATATTTTGATATAATATAATATATAATTCATAAGTTATGAGATAATATAAGAGAATATTAGAGCTTTTGATCAATATATAATGTTAAGCGAATTTAAGCATATATTCATATGTATATATTTTTCATTTTATTCCAAAGCACAAACACAATAAAGTAATTATACGAATAAGCAAATCTTTAAGTGTGTTAGGTGTTGAATTTAATCTAGCAGCTGATGTATTTGAGATCGATAAAATTACAATTTTTTTTTTTTTTTAACAAAGAATAGTATCATTAATGTCTTAACTTATATCTAACCCGTTTCATTAATAGTTCCACAGGGTTGAACTCAACCCGTTTAACCCGTTTAATAAACAAGTTAATATAGTTGCTTGGTTGTGGCAAATATCGATTCTATTCAATCTGGTCTGCTGCTTTTTCTCTACATGCTATCAATTAAGCGGATATGTTCAAATGCCCAGTCACTTTCTAAATCAGCAAGTTGAACGTTACCTTTTTCAGATCATACTTCTGTTAGAGCACACGGAGTCAAGGCGGGTTCCCAGCGGCTTGGGCTAGCCCGCCGGAAAACACTGCCGCCGGTCATGCGGGTTCTCAACGGGTTGGGTGGGAGCGGGTTTGGAAGCCAGCGTGGGTTGTGTTGCTGGTTTGAAGAATAAGACCGTTGAACGGTCAAAAAGGGGCAACGGCTAGGAGTAAAAAAAAATAAATTTGGGAGGGTTGAGAAAGTGATGAATGCCTAAGAAATAAGTTGGGAGGGTTGGTTGGGAGGGTTGAAAGGGTAAAATGAGTTGGAGAAATGTGATTGGTGGAATTTAGGAGGGTTGAAATGTTGCACCACATGACTCCTTGTGCCCTTAGTAGTCGTAAAACAAATCGAACTCAACGAGTTAATTAAAGTTCATTAAGATTACAACATATTTTTTACTTGGTTCATTCATCAAAGCAACTTTTCCAAGTTCCGTGTGAAATAAGTTTTTGCATTATCTTAATCTTGTAACAATAGCCTTCATTGGAGCATACCTTGATTTGTGTCCAACTGTCCACAATATAAAAACTTAGATTTTCCACCAAATATATATAGAGAGGGGTTAATTATTATAAAAACAGGTATTGAAATAAAACAAATAGGATAACATCTTGACCACTAGATCATGATCAAGATGAATAAAACTGATGCACGAAGATTCACAAAGCACATGTCTAGCTATAAACAAGTATATATATATATATATATACATAACACTGATGCATCGAAGATATAACACTTAATCATGATGGTTTCCATGATTTATTGGTACCAAACATGATGCATAACGATTTTCAGTTAAGAAAAAATGATTGTTTTACTTGATTATATATATATATATATTATAAGCAAAAGTTGTCAAGTTTAAAATTCAAGTGTCATTTAATTAAGATAATGATAGATTAATATAGATGTAGAATAGTGTTCGAGTTATTCCAAAAAAGGACCCTACGATATTATGATGTTATTAATATTCTGTGTATTAACTTTATTTTTTTTACAGCAAAAAGGAAATTATATTAAAATAACCATTAGCAAGTAGCAAAAAATATATAATTACAATCTAGAAATAAGACAATTACACATTCTAGATTCAGCCCGATGCTTTAGCTGCAATGACTACATAATGAATGAAAAAACTCAAGCCATTTACAACAAATTAAACACGAGAAAAATCTCCACTGATGGAGATCACATTATTGGTTTTCACTTCATGGTGTTTTTGGTGTAGTCTCAAACAAGCACCAATGAGAGTTCCCATCAATGCTAGCACGGTTTAGCGCGCCAAAGGATCAGCCCATTTTGATAGATACCAACGTAATCGAGCAATTCTTATATATATTTAATACATTTAGAGATTCAAGAAATTGTTATTATATGTTAATCTATTAATCAAGAATAAACATTTAAATAAGTTATCTTTGTGTTTGTTTAATATTATAGAATGGGCATTTTTGGAACTAATCCATGTAGTTTAATGGTAGTAGCATAAGTTTAATATTGTAATTGAAGATTTAATTAATTAATACAAATCATATACCATTACTATAATACTATCATATACAGATATACTCATTGAATTTGGCACCATCCTTCGGAGTTTCCAAAAGCGGAATGTGTTCAAAGGCCTCATTTGTATATTAATGAATCTGGCCTCTAGGGTTTTGAAAGGATGGACAACTTGCCTATTACAATATTCATTTTAAGTTTTCTTTTTTTCTCATTAAAGTTTAACATTTATCTTCTATCTTTACCATCATACCGGCTGTCAGCCGAACGAGAATCTCCCATCAGAATTGACTCCTTGCCATTGCTATTGTCTTTGAAAGTCTACGTGTCCTCTACTTGTCATGTTTAGTTACTCTAATCATCCATAAAACGGTCCACTTTGTATGTTTATTTGCTGAGCCAGTCAGTTATGAGTTTATATTTGGGCTTAGCATCCTTACCATTAGAAGCATTTCTTCTTTGTTGACAGTTCTATAAGTAGATGGGTATATCATTTAACACATAGACGTTTCGAGTGAAACAAAGCCTAAAATCAACAACAAACTCATTAACTCGATCCGATCCTTTGATGCAGTTGACTTGATGAGATATTTTATTTAATGTAATAAGTCAGGATTTGTTTGTTTAAAAATTTATTAATCACCATTAACTTGACTCAAAAGAAATAACCTGTTTTAATGTTAAATTATTTATCATTTAGATAGAAAATGTAACGATTTATACCAATCCTAGGTCCTTTGCTCCTTTAGTCATTGCCAGTTCAATCAACATTGAGCATATAAACTGTTACAGGAAACTTATGTCATCACAAATCCAATCATATTAATGATAACATCATCAAGAATGCATTCCTAGCTCCTAGATTTTGGCTACTTTGATTTGGGATAAAATTGATATGGTCATCCAAAAATAGGCCAACATTCAAGATTCATCGCTTATTCGCTTAGCCATGAGCCCATGAGCTATGGTGTTTTTTGCTCTTTCGAGATTGTTTAAAGGCTAAAAATAATAATTAATTTAAATTTTTGCAATTTTACTTTTAACTTTCAATATTTATTTCGTTAATCCATTTTAATATTTGTTTCGTTAAACATAAAGGCATTCTTTAGCTTGCTCACCAAGGTATTTATTTATTAAGTTTAGAGTTTGAACTCAATTTTCGTTTCATTAGTAATTACAATTTATTTTTATTTTTTTTGGTAAAGAATTCACTATGATAAATTTATTAATAATTACAATTTGTGAATACCCTTAACGGGATCCCCATTTTTCGTAGTTTTAAGTTCGTGTTTGATTTACACGACCATTCAGTCACATCATCTAAGCATAATAAAGACAAGCAACAGTAGTTCTAAAAGATAGATGGGATGGGACGGGACGAGAATCCGAGATGCACATGGAATTGGAGGCGACCTCTACGGGGAGGGGTGGAAGGTGAGCCATTCGAGCAACTTTGCAAAAGGATTTCCAATGTCATGATTGTGAATACTTTGGACAAATAATGGACGTGGAATTTTCGTACAATATGGGTTCTTTCAAGGTCAATGGTCTACGTAAGTATCTTGATAAAAGTAGGTTGCCTTCGCACTATATGGCCACTCGATGGAACAAAAATGTTCCTCGCTAGGTTAATATCCATGTTTAGAGATTGTTGAAAGATAGGCTCCCAACTCGATTTAATCTTTAGTTCCGTGGTATCATTAATAACTTTCTTCTTTGTCCCACGTGCTTTAATGGTATAGATACTATTAACCATACTATGTTGGATTGCATCATTGATAAGAAATATATCTCTAAATTTCTAAACATGGATATTAACATTTAGAGAAAGGCGAAAGAAATCATCATTTTTATCATCTACGCGACTTGGTGAGAACTTTGGGGATTTATAAATTAAGTTGTCTTTCAACCAACAAAGAAAGGAAATACCATTCTTGTCCATTCTATTATCATGTTTTCTTTTCAATGGTACAATTGCAGGTATAGGAACGTGTATATGAGATGGAATGATTGGCTTAAAAATCCATGCTTACTTGGCAGAGAGCATTTCCTGGAATTTTGTTTTGATTTTAGTATATCAATTCTCCGGGGATTGTTTGGGACTGTATCAAAAACATCACGAACTGAAAAATCATGAGTTTTTTCCATTCATTTTACAGTCTTAGTAGTAAAAACTCCGGGAAGATTTTTGCATGTGAAGTTTGATGTATTTATAGAATTTTTTATTTTTGACATTTAGCATCTTGCTAGATGTTCTCTTTTTATTCTTATGTTAAAAAAAATAGTGATGTTTAATATATACATATATATATACACAATATATATAGGTTCTGGTTCAAATAAAACAAATATTAAAGTAAAAGAAATAGAACAATCATTTTTCCTTCACTGAAAATCGTTATGCATCATGAAAATCTTCATGCATCAGTGTATATACTTGTGCTCTTTGAATCTTCGTGCATCAATTTTATCATGATCCAATGGTCAAGATCTTATCCTATTCGTTTTATTTTAATCCTTGTTTTACAATAACCAAGACATTTTATATATAAAGACAACATTTGGTGATACAATTAATTTATCTAGTTTCATATATATATATATATATATATATATATAGGGGGCAGTTATTGCGAGAACCAATAAAATATCGAGAACTGCGAGAACTAATCATACACCTGTGTAAGTCGTGTAAGGTATACAACTTACACATGTGTAAGGTATTTATACACATGTAATGTATTTAAACTACACATGTGTAAGGTGTGCAAGGTATTTTACACATGTGTAAGTTACCAACTTAAATATTTGTAAAACCAACGTACACATGTGTGTAAAATACTTTACACATGTGTACGGTATCGACGAATTCATGAAAAAAAG
>JAOEHQ010022633.1:0-14302 GCA_025447715.1 Asclepias incarnata
ACATCATACAAGACAGCCAAAAATCATACTTGAACAACTGATCTTCAATCAAATATCTGTCTAAATAAAATAAAATATCAAAATTATAGTCTTATACTCTTGATTCGATAACTAAAAAAAGCTCATCTTAAATATGGAACTGATTAAAAACACTTAGATCAGAATTGCCTTATCTGATCTTGAATCAAATATCTGTCTAAATAACATAAAATATGTTACTTGTAACCACTATATGTAACAAAAGAAAAAATATAACTATAATTCTAAGCAAATAATTCTTAACAAATAACACTTATCATCTCAATTAACATCCGATCATAACGAATAATTATTTAATAATAATTACTATTAAAAAAAAAAAAATTATATTGAACAAAAATATTCATTAATATTTTAACAATGTAATTTTAACCCAAAATAATTAATATTTTTGACATTCTCCTAAATATAAAAATCAAATTGATTATTCCCGCGTTTTACGCGGGATATAGATCTAGTATATATATATATATATATAGGTTAATGAACGTGGATGAAGATTTGGGGTTAGAATGATCAAGATTTGAAGATAACCGACATTAAAGGTATTTTAACTTGGATTTTTTTTATACAAATATATGTTTAAATGGTTCTTTTTTTATGAAACAGTCGTGTTTGTTGGTTGTTTGATTTGTTTTTTAATGAGAAATCAATTGTGGTATGTAGCACGAACGTCATCTTTTATTTTTGTATTTTTCTATGCTCTCAACTTATATCATGTAAGATGTTTCCATGTACAACTGTTTTGTAGCATATTTTTTTGGTATGTTTCCTGTCCATGTTTTGTAAGAATGTGTTTTGGCCTTTGCAAAATTGTAATTTGTGGTTTGATTTTGACAAACATCGGGGTTGCGTCCATGTAGCCTTGGGACAACACCTTATTTAATGTTCAAAGACCTGTTGAGAGGCAAGCTTATGTAACATTTCTTTTTTCGGTGTTTATTTGATTTATGATTTGATGGATACAATGAACCTTTTCTTTAATTAGGGAGGTTTGGGATGAACTTTTATTTTAAATCTGTTGTAATTACAACTGGAACTTTCACAGCCTCAATAGCCATCTAAGACGCTAGACAAGCCCAGGTAAGTAACATTAACTTCTAACATTAACTTCTAACATTCAGTTCCGTGCACCATATATTCTCTTAGTTACCAATTGGCATGTGTTAAAAAGTTACTTAAGTTGCATTTAATATTATATATTTCCTGCTGCTTTCGCGATGGGTCCGTTTATACATAGTATTGTAGTCGGAACTATAGCATATTGGGAAATTCGTATTTGTTATGAATATGATACTTAAGGTAGTCACTTATATCTTTCTGCTCATTGCATTATTTACATATTTTATTTACTACTTCATTCATGAATTATGATCGCTTATCCTTTTTTTTTTTCATTCAAAGCATATCGAAAATTTTTAACTCCATGATATGAATAATGCAGGTTAATCTTCTTTGTGGCAAAGCTTTTTCTTATAGTCATGCTACTTTCATGATTGATAATTATATATAATATTTTGCCATAGTTAAGGTTCGGGTGATGTATTTATTGTGTGTTTTGCTTACGAAATGCAGTTGCCATATGGTTTCACAGATACTCCTCTTATGTTGGTTCATCATAAATGGACAATCAACCTCAGTTGGAAGTTGTGGAACTATATGCCGGGTTTTTTTTTTCTTTTCCTTTTCATCCTTTCAAATTGATATGTGGTCACTGTTTACTAAATTGATATTGCTCTAATATACAGTGATGTTTTTACAGCAAAATGTAGGACACATAACAATGCAAAGAATTGAAGATGGGTTCTTATCTTGGTCTGGCTGTTCCTTATGCAAATCCTCCCAAGTTTATCCACATGTGTTACAAGCCCATGTATTACACGGGTCAATATACAATAATGTTTAAAACAATGGTAGCTAAGAACAAAGGCTACTTACACTATGGCGTGTATATATAAATGCTGATATATACACGTGCATGTATATATGTAGAAACCCGCCGCAATGGGGTTAAATTCGAGTTATTATATATTACAATTTAGAAACCCTTATCTAGAGTAATCTTTCCTATATATGTTTCTTCCCCATCCCTTTTTTTTTTTTTTTTGAACGGCGTTTCTTCCCCATCCCTATTTCTTGAATGTCCCCCAAACTTTTAACAGCAACTAGAGGGTTTTTAAACAAGATCTCGTATTCAAAGCAAAGAACTGTTTTGGACTTGATATGAGCTCATCTCACACCTCCATTTATAAATCATCAAATTCCGGTTTATATTTAATCATTTAAGAACACATCGCATAACAAATCAAAGAATGATTGGTACAAATCGGATAACACATCAAGGTATAATGGCGGTTTCATGTTGAACAATCCAATTTGATAAATCAATTGCCACTCTTTTATTTCTTATATAATCAAATCTTACGCTTCTTCCATATGGTTTTAGTAATTCCCAGAAATTCCAACCAACACCCATTTCACTTTCTTGAAAACCCACCAATTAAAGATTGGAAATTCATGATTCTGCTGCGGACAATTTTCTTGATTGAGCCGTTGGACACAACAATGGAATTGATTGATTTCCTTTTTTAATGATCTTTTGGGTTTGTTTACGGGTTATGGGCAGCTGAGAGTTTTTTATTCAATATTTACATGGGTTTAAGATCTTTTCATTCTATTAGTTTACTCAATGAATCTGTTGATTTGAAATCGTAATGAACTACACACGAATGTTTATATTGTGTAATGAACTTATCCCGGTTATTGGATATATCCGAGTATATGTGGCAACTATATAAGCTGCCTCCAATGCCACGTTGTCGGTTTGCAAATTTTTGATTGGTCGGGTACATCCAATAACGGGATTTGAAAGTTCATGACATACAATGAACACCCGAGTAGTTTATTACACAACATAAACATTCGTATATAGATTTTTTGATATGATGATGATATGTAGTATCTTATTGTATTTCAGTTTTCTACATGTTTATGTATGTGTTTACGTATTTAATTCCGAGTTTGTTGTGAGATTTCTGTTTTTTATCATGAACTTTTTGACGTTTCGATGTTTGCAAATGATGATGATCATGTATGGATGAGAGAGAACGAGGTATGAGAAAAGAGAGAAGCAGGTAAAAAAGTAGCATGGATTTATGAATTTTTGTAAAGAAAAGAGAGTTTAACCTGCTATTACAGGTCATCAGGTCAAATAAGTTTAATCATGTACAAATTTAAAAAGTTTGTAGGTATATATATCATTAGAAAAATTTAATGTGCAACTATGTACAAAATTAAAAATACGTCGTGATTCAGTTCTTTTATTTTATATGTGTGCAAGCCGCGCCTAATTTCCCTCGTTCATTGTCATTCAGCTTAATAAAAACCAACCATATTATATCTTATCTTCTTGTGTTTTTTTTTTTCTTTATCATTCCTAATATCCATTTTTTCACTTTCAATCATACACTAGGATTCTTTGCAGCCACATAAATGATATTTTTTTTCCTTTTCTGTTTTATATATAGTTAGTGTTTGCATTTGAATTCATTGATGTTGTTACAGATTGATTGCATTTTTGTGATTTTTATTTAGACAGAAATCGATCTATACTAATACAATCTACTAGTGGTTAATTGAACACATCCATGGCATCTTCATCGTCCTCTTCTCATTATGACCACGCTTCTTCTTCTCGGTCATGGAAATACGATGTATTTCTTAGTTTTAGAGGAGAAGACACCCGCAAAACCTTTGTAGATCATCTCTACAATGCTGTTTTACAACGTCTAATCCGTACTTACAAGGATGATGAAGAACTTCCCAGGGGTGATTCCATCGGTTCATCTTTGCGTATGGCTATAGAAGAATCACAGATTGCAGTCATAGTGTTCTCCAAAAACTATGCAGACTCTTCTTGGTGTTTGGATGAACTTGTATATATTATGAAATGCAGGGATGAGAGAGGACTAATCGTTATGCCCATATTCTATGACGTTGATCCCTCGGAAGTGAGGAACCAAAAAGGAAAGTTTGGAGAAGCATTTGCCAAACAAGAGGTGAAGAACATCAACAAAGCTGAATTATGGAGAAAAGCACTTGTTGAAGCTTCTAACATTGCTGGATGGGAACCCAAGCACATTGCAGGCGGGTAAGTTACCCAAGAACATTGCAGTTCTACAAATGACTCGAGCCCAAGAACTTGCTCATTTGTACCTTTTATGAATAAATGATACGGAGCTGAGCCAAAGCTCGTAAATAAATTAAGAGAGCTCAAGCTCTAATCTTTTCAAACAAATAAAAATCATTATTCATAATTTTTTTTGCCCAATTATCGTAGGGTACTTTACCACATTATTTTTATATGATCATACACTAATTATTCATATAAATCTACTCTGCAGCCATGAATCAAAAGCCATCAAACAAATTGTTGATACAGTTCAAGGTATATTGTTTTCTTCAAATTCAGATGTTGATGAAGAGCTTGTTGGAATGAGGGCTCGCTTTCAAGATTTGATGTCACAGTTAGAAATCGACTCGGGTGGTGTGCGCATGGTTGGGCTATGGGGGATTGGAGGTAGTGGCAAGACTACTCTTGCGTTTTCTCTTTATACGGAAATCTCTCGCTATTTTCAAGGTCATTGCTTTATTGCCAATATTCGTGAACAAAGCAAACATGGTTTAGCAACCCTGCAACAAAAACTTTTATCCACACTTTTCAAAACACAAGTAGAAGTGCAGAGTGTTGAAGAAGGAAAATGCATCATAAAGAGTAGCTTATGTAACAATAAAGTGTTAGTATTTCTTGATGATGTCGATGATCTAGGCCAGTTACATGCGTTAGCAGGATCACATAAATGGTTTGGCAGTGGGAGCCGAATAATAATCACAACTAGAGATGAACATTTGCTAATAACTCACAAGGTAAACCATGTCTCTCCCGTTAGACTATTATCAAATGAAGAGGCTATCCGGCTATTGTATAAGTATGCATTTAATGAAAGAAAGCCTGTTACAGATTATGAGAAACTTTCATTACGTGTGGTTTCTTATGCTGCTGGGCTCCCATTAGCACTTAAAGTCTTAGGTTCCTTTCTATTCGACAAAGATGAGAGTGAGTGGGTAAGTGCCTTAGCGAAGTTAAAAGATATCCCAAATATTGAGGTCATGGATATATTGAGAATTAGTTATGATGGACTTGAAACTCTTCACAAAGAGTTATTCTTGGATATTGCATGTTTCTTCAGATGGAAAAGCACAGATGATGCAATGGAGATACTTGAAGCTTGTGGTTTTCACCCCATTATAGGGATAAAGGTGTTGAGACAAAAAGCTCTTATAACAATTGATGATTATGGTAGGTTTGATATGCATGATCTGGTTCAAGAAATGGGACACTACATTGTTAGACGGGAACATCCCAACAATCCTGAAAAACATAGTAGAGTTTGGAAACATGATGAAATTTGTAACATGTGTCTTGGGGATGCAGCTTCTCAGGTAAAGGTTTATTAAGCTAACTAACTCTTTTCAGAACATACATTATATATTGCTGGTAACATATATACGTGTCTATTGGGGAAATTTTTAGAAAGGCAACTATAAAATCTACACAAATTTCACACATATTTTCAAAGTGTCCATCGTGGGACTTAAACCCATAACCTATAGGTTGTTGGGTCATTACACATACTACAAGAGCCAAAGCTCAAGGGTATCTTTTGGGGATTTAACGAAGGTAAAGATTAATTAGTTCAGCTATTAGCTTAAATATATATCTTATATTTGGGAAAGGTATCCAGCAACTCCATTCCCTACCAGTTTCCAGCCATCGAAGCTTGTTGTTCTAAAATTGTGGAAGAGCTTGCAAAAAGAACTTTGGTATGGTAATTACAAGGTAATTAATGAGTCTGGAAGCATGCATCCCATTATATTTCATGTAAAGTAGCAACTTACATTTATCTATATTAATCAAGTTATATATCTTCAAGCTTTAAACTTGTGTATGCTTGTATGCATTAGTGTCTACCACATTTGAAAGTGCTTGAATGCTGCTATATGAAAAACCTACTCAGTACACCAGATTTTGATGGACTTCCGTGTCTTCAAAAGTTCACAATTAGGATGTGTGATGAGATAGAAGAGATTCACCCGTCACTTGGAAATCATAGATGCCTTCAATACATAAGTGTAAAAGATTGTGAGAAGCTTAGAAGGTTTCCAACAATTCTACGGATGGAAAAACTCAAGACTTTCAAGGTGAGGGATTGCGACGTTCTTGAATTACCAGAAATCCAAGGAAACTTGAAAAGCATAGAAACGTTGTCTCTAAGTAGGTTCCCCATAGAAATCCAAGCTCGGCCAACACATATCTTACGAATGTTAGGTCTCATTAGTTTACGTATGTTGCGTATTGATGGCTGGAATTTGAAAGATGGAGAAATTCCCTCTGATATTGGTGAGTTATACAACTTAGAAGAGCTCAATCTTAGTTGGAATGATTTTTCACATTTAGATTTCAGCCTATCGCAACTTACTAGGCTAAAAATCCTCAAACTGTGCGGATGCAGTTGTCTTGTAGAATTGCCCGAGCTCCCATCAAGTGTGGCTGTTCTACAAGCAAGCTGGTGTGAATCACTTACAACCATTGGAAATAATCGTGACACAGATTTTAAATGGTTACGTCAAGTCTCACTTATCAGAGGGGGTATTGTAAATGATGCCGACAGATTACTAGTATCCATAATTCAGGTATATATGTTTGGGCTCTTTCTCTATTTTGGAATATAAATTAATTAGAACCTGTCTATAGACAATAGACAATAATATATATTTATGGTAATTATAAAACTTAAAACAAATTTTATGTTGAATAAATTAGGGAAGGGGTATCGAAAGTCACTGTATGGTTCTCCAACTTGAAGGCATTGAGATTCCGAAGAAGTTGTTACATTGGCTTGTTAGCGGAAATACACGTACACTTCAACTTCCAGAGAACTGGTACAACGATTTTTGTGGATTCATAATGTGTGCTGTTTCGCCGTATTACTTCCTTAATGTTCAAATAACAATGAAGCAAGTGATGTGTAATGAGATGGGTATGGACTCTCGGTATGAATATGTGGCTTGGGAGGAGAGTGAGGATGATAGAAGAACATACGTGGGGTATGTTTCATTTGGGTTATTGAAAAACACTTCGTGGTGGGATGAAACATCCAAGGCTCTTTCGTTTTCGTTTAACGAATCGAAAACACCATGTAGTGGGTTTGGATTTGAACTTGTTCCCAAGAGAAGTGAAATGCCTCCAACTCCAACCGAAGCATCAACAAATTTTCCTCACTTTAAGATTTTACATGACTCGGCTTCTACTATAGAAATTTTCTTAAGTATGTGTTGAGTTAATTTGTGTTATATTGCAAAATGTAAATGTCAACAACTTTTACTCCCCAGTATATATTTTTCTTTTATATTTTCGGATCAACAAATTATTACTTAGCCTTGAAAAAAAATAGAATAATGATAGTCCACGAATGTTTTTGTTAGTCCCATAGTCGGGGCTCGTGATTTGTTGAAGTGGTTTAACTTGCTAATGTGTGAGCCATCAGGCATCAGCAATCTATGTCCAAGGACTACTCGCTGATGTATGTGTCATTACGGATCAAAGTCGAAGAACAAAAGAATGAACGCGTAAGAATAAAATGACCAAGTTAAAAGCATTAATATCAAACCACCAGGGCATTCCTGCTTAGCCCTATGGCGGCTAATCTCTATCTCTATCTTATATAAAGATAAAGTCCCTTCATTAGTTTTTTTTTTTAAAATTTGTTTACGTGGCACAATAATGAGTTTTGTTTCAAAAATTTCCGTTCAACATGACGTCATATATCTATTACCTTTTTTTAATTTTTTTTTCTTTTATTCTTATTTTCTTAAGTGTTTAAGGTTTAATGTTTAAATTGCTAAATTCTAAAACAAACCCCTAAAACAGATCAAACTCTATCATCCAAATCGGTCTTCCTCAATAACAAAATTTCTTAAACCTTCTCATCCGCATATTTAATTAAAATAAATATATGAATTCATATTCCAAAAATCATTCGAAAAATATAGCAAACAATAATATACACATCTGTGTTTAATTTAATTTTATTTTTTTGTCAATCATAAATCATTTATATGTTTTCTTGGAATTTTTTTTTACAGTTGCCTTTAAAGTTAATAGGAAATTGTACATCGTTTATTAATATTGTGTTTTATTTTGAACATTTAGACTTTTCTATTTGTTTTTATCTATTGCAATAAACTTTTATTATATGCTATTATAAATGCATGTTTATTACGCAGTCAGCTATGTTGTCGTGTTTTCATATTTAACATTTACATCACAATTGCTATAACCATAATAAATTATCATGATATTACCCGGATATCACCCGGGTGCTTAAACTAGTAATAATAATAAAGAAATAGAGATACCTCCAGGGCATTCCTACTTAATTAGCCCTATGCAATTGGAGATACAATTGATGAAAAGATCTACTTTCTCCATGCTGTTAGGGCATCTACAATGGAGGTTGAACAAAAGCTTTTTTTTTATAGAAAAAAAATCTTTTAAAAGCTATTTATCATTGGAGATGATGATTTTTTTGAGGTAAAGGTTGAGAATGCTCAACCCTTTGAGTAAAAGTTTTTTTTGGTTTAAGTGAGAAAAAAAGTTTAAAAAAAACCTCTCCATTGGAGTATATAGGTTTTTTATATGTTAAAGTTAGTGGATTGTTGAAATGGCAAAATAAAAAGCTTTTGAGGAGTTTTTCCCATTGTGGATGCTCTTAGAGTATTAGGTCTCTGCCTATAGCAAACAACTTTTTGGAGCTTCTTTGTCAGCTACTTCAACGTCACATCACTCAAGACTCCCCCAAAGACACCCTTGCTTATAGGAAGAACTTCTTAGCTTCTTCGTCACATCATCATATATTTTATTATTTTCTATAATTTAAACACAAAACTAAATAAATACATTTATTAATAATAAAAACATTACATTAAAATTTAAAAAACATTACAAGACTTAAAAAAAAAACTACGATACTTAAAAAAAAAAACATTACTATGCTTAAAAATATCCAGGTATGATCGAGGTCGATAAGCTAGTTATACATTAAAAAGGATTATAGTTATTATAAGTACAAAACTAACATTAACAAACTCGAATCGCTGTACAAGAGAGTTATAAGTTATTTTTAGGAATTAATAATATTTATGTACAGTACAATATCTTAATACGTTTTAACTATTACTAAAAATAAAAAATCTATAATAAATAAGTTAATATTATTTTTTCGAATAATATAAATAGAGTATGATCATCTTTCTTTAGTTTAGCCCTATGCATTTGTAAGCCTATCTTCTTCTTTTTTTTCTTTCTTTTTTATTATATATTTTTTTAATATATATTTTTTAATAATATATTTTTTAATATATTTTTTATTATTATTAAAATATATATATATATATATATATATTTTAAAAAATATATATATTTTCTTTAAAAAATATATATTTTTTTAATATATATTTTTTAATAATATTATTTAAAAAAATATATTTTTTAATATATATTTTTTTAAAAATATATATTTTTATAATAATATTTTATTGGAAAATGAATCACAGCTCTATAAAACAAAGTCAATGAGCTTTTTTTTTTTGAATAGCTACTTTCATTAAATCAAAACCCCATTACAAACACCAAGGTAAGAAAATATATACACACCAGACTAACTAGCTACTTACAAAAAGGAAAAGTTACTCCAAGACTCCCAGGTTAGAGAGTGTCGCTTAGCCCGATTCTTGACCCAAAGAAATCCAAGAGATTGGATCGAATCAACCACCCGAGCACTGCACCACTGAGCGCCTTGGAAAACCAGTTCATTACGAGCCTTCCAAATGCACCAACATGAAATCAATATCACCGCATGAAGCATATCCTTACCTGAAGAGTTTAAAGCCGCTGTAGTATGAAGCTCCATAAGATCCCGAATCGAAAAGGCAAAGATGGATGGAATCTTGCACCAGCATTCGATCTTCTGCCAAACCTCCGATACCCGTGGACACGAAACCAACAAGTGATCAGCCGTCTCAGGCCATGCCAAACAAACAGGACAAAGATTGCACGGTAATACCACACCACGACTACTCAAGTTGTCCCTGGTTGGGATTCTGTTTTGCATAGCCCGCCAACCAAAAATACCAACTTTTATGGGCAACCATTTGCACCAGGCATGCATAAAGGGATTACCCCCAATCTGGCCACGCAGCAGCTCTTTACAAGAAGCCACCGAGAATTCGCGCGAAGTTCCTCCACCATTCCAAACCCACATTCCTTGATCCACCGCTCCATCTTCAGGCTCCCAGAGTATATATTGTGAAAGATCAATATTACGAGTCACCAGGGACCCGCGCACCTTGCAGATATTTAACCAAACTCCATATAACCGCGACCTGCCCGAGTTCGAACTTCCCGAGTGGATGGCATCCACAACTCGTCTCCAAAGCTTACTTTCTTCCACATTAAACCGCCAAATCCATTTAACCAGTAAACTTTCATTTATAACCAGGAGCGAATCCAGACCAAGACCCCCATTCGTCTTAGGGGCCACAACCCTGTCCCAAGCAATCCAATGAACACAACGCCGACCATCTAAGTTGCCCCAAAGAAACCTCTTACGAATGGAATCCAATTTGTTAATAACCAAACTCGGTACCTTAATCAAATTACAAAAGTCAACGCCAACTAAACTGCGTGCATATACATTTTTGATTCCCTCCGATAGAGCTGTAAATTTTCTTTGAAGAGCTTGTTGGAATGAGAGAGAGCTTGCAAGATTTGTTATCACAGTTAGAAATTGGGAGGGGTGGTGTGCGCATGGTTGGGATATGGGGAATTGGCGGCAGTGGTAAGACTACTCTCGCTTCTTCTGTTTATATGCAGATCTCTCGCCATTTTCCAGATCATTGTTTTGTCGCCAATATTCGTGAGGCATCAAGCAAAGATGGTTTAGAAACTCTGCAGCAAAAGATTCTATCGACTGTTTTGAAAACACAAGTAGAAGTGCAGAGTGTTGAAATAGGAAAACACATAATGAAGAGTAGGTTATGTAACAGTAAAGTCTTGGTGGTTCTTGATGATGTCAATGATCTTGACCAACTAGAGGCGTTGGTTGGATCACATAAATGGTTTGGTGGTGGGAGCCGAATAATAATAACAACGAGAGATGAACATGTGTTAACAGCTCACAAGGTAGACAAGATCTCTCATGTTAAATTATTATCACAAGAAGAGGCTATCTCGCTACTTAATAAATATGCATATAATGCAAAAAAGCCTCTAAAGGATTACGAGTCACTTTCATTACATGTGTTTGCCTATGCTGCTGGGCTCCCATTAGCACTTAAAGTTTTAGGTTCTTTTTTAGTTGACAAGGACAAAAATATGTGGATAAGTACCCTGGCCAAGTTAAAAGATTTCCCAAATGTCAAGACCATGGATATACTCAGAATCAGTTATGATGGACTTGAAACTCTCCAGAAAGAGTTATTCTTGGATATAGCATGTTTCTTCAGGTGGAAAAGCATAGATGATGCAACGGAGATACTCGATGCTTGTGGCTTTCACCCTGTTATAGAGATAGAGGTGCTAAGACAAAAAGCTCTCATAACTACTACCGGTGGTAAATTTGATATGCACGATTTGGTTCAAGAAATGGGACTATACATTGTTAGAGGCGAACATCCTAACAATCCTGAAAAACATAGCAGAGTTTGGAAAAGCAAAGAAATCAGTAACATGTGTTATGGGGATTCAACAATGGTAAAGATTTAGTTAGCTATTACTTCAAATATATTTTATATGTGCACTGAATAACAAGATCAACTTTGTTCTTTATCACAGGAAAATGACAAGATTGAAGCAATGCGATATTATGGTAATTCATCACGTTTAATTGAATTTATTTCAAACATGAAGAGACTAAGGTGGCTTAGTGTGGTTATGTACCTTCGCAATGAAGGGCCTTCTTTTCTGTCAAATGAGTTGAGGTATCTGTATTGGGAAAGGTATCCGGCAAGTCCATTCCCAGACAACTTCCAACTAATGAAGCTTGTTGTTCTAAAATTGCATCACAGCTTGCAAAAAGAACTTTGGAATGGTTGCAAGGTAATTCACCTGCTTCTTCAATTAACAATTTTTCGTGTTTCTTAACATTTCGAGATTGGTATAATCCAACACTTGAGAAACTATATCAAATTATTAGCCTGAAGCATGTGATAAACATACCATTATTTAATTTTATCATGTAAATTAAAAACAACGTCCAATAAAAAAAATTGTTTCTTTGTCAGGTTATACCTTTGAGTTAGTTTTGACAATAATTTGCAATCTTACCACACGTTTGTCATACTATTTGTCATAAACGTTTAATATTAGGGCCATGGTTGGTTTCGGGTTTGTGGGTTGGCAAGTTGAAATTTCCCAACCCTAACCCGACACGCTAAAAATTTCACGTCAGAAATCTCAACCCTGACCCATGACCTATTAACGCTAACCCGGACCTGGACCCAACCCAAGTAACTTGATTAATACATCCGTTAAACGTTGGTTGGTTGGCAGGCCAGTTTCGAGCCATATGGGTTGTTCTCGGGTCAAATGGGTTTAACGTCAACATGTTGTGATCTTTTTTTCTCCAATTATAGATTTAATAAAAACATTTAATTAACAAACAAATACATATGCTTATAAAATGTATTAAATAATCGGATTGTATAATGCACATGATAACCAAAATATCACAAGTTGGACCAAAAAATGATAACCAAATGCATGATATATATATATATATATATATATATATGTTTGAAAACAATTCATTAAAAATGAAAGTTGATCCGTACACCATCTTTTTTTAGCAGTACACTACCAAATATGCTCTACAGTATTGTACAATACAACACCCTAAAGAAATTTTGGTGATGTACGGCTACAAAAGAGGTGGTGTATGGATCATCATCCATTAAAAAAGTATTCTAACAAACAACTACATATGCTTATAAAAAGTATTAAATAATCAGATTGTATAATGTACATGATAACCAAAGTATCACAAGTTGTACCAAAATATGATAACGAAATACTTAGTTATGTATATATATGTGAGAAAAATTATTCATTAAAAAAGTATTCGGGTTTGCAGGTCGACCTGACAACCCAACCCAGAGCCGACCTAAAGAAAATTAGGTTGGTGGCTCGCAGGTCGATATTACACAACCCTAACCCGGTTTTTTTCTGATCGGATTTCGGGTTGGACAGTTCTATCTAATACTACTGATATATAATCAGGATGTTTACATCTTAACCTCCCTGGGACCCAAAACCCGTGGAAGACGGCATTGGGTGTTACTTACTTTTTTTTTTCTTATATAATCTTATTATTTGTATGTCCTTGTATACACTAGCGTCTACCACATCTGAAAGTGCTTCAACTCTGTTTTATGAGCAACCTACTCAACACACCAGATTTTGACGGACTCCCATGTCTTGAAACGTTAGTACTCCGATATTGTGACAAGTTAGAAGAGATTCACCCATCCCTTGGAAATCGTAGAAGTCTTGAATCCGTAAGTGTATCACGATATATGTCTTTAAACTCTGATATATATTATAACTTTAATTTTAACTTGTGTATGCTTATATACATTAGCGTCTGCCACATTTAAAAGTGCTTCAACTCTGTTATATGGAGAACCTACTCAGCACACCAGATTTTAATGGACTCTCGTATCTTCAAAAGTTGGAAATCAATAATTGTGACAAGTTGGAAGAGATTCACCCATCATTTGGAAATCAGACAAGTCTTGAATACGTAAGGGTAAGATCTTGTAAGAAGCTTAGAATGTTGCCAATTATTGTCCATATACAAAATCTCAAGACCCTCGAAATAGAGAGTTGGTATTGGATTCTTGAGTTGCCAAAGATCCAATCAAACATGGAAAACTTAGTAAGGTTGTCTATCAATAGGAGAGTTCTGCCCTCATCAGTTGGTGAACGTTATACACATCTTGAGTCGATGTTTCATCCTGTTGGTTCCCAGATTTGCACAACTAAATAACAGAAAAACTAAAATACACACAGTAAATAGCACACACTAGTTAACCAATTGTATGTTGTATTAATATATCAATACAATAAACGGCGATACAATGGTCG
>JAOEHQ010022644.1:0-14302 GCA_025447715.1 Asclepias incarnata
CCCCACGTGCAGGGCATGTGGGGCGACTTAACGACCATTTAAACGTCCGTCAGAGCCAGGTATGGTCCGAGTTGGGTTTTGGCAATCACGGGTATCATTTGTGTAATTTTGATCTCGTAGGTATGAAACGTGAAATAGGTGGCAACCACAAGTACCATTTCAGTAATTAACTCTTGTTAATATTATGTTTGTAACACATTTTGTCATTCTTTTAAAAGTGTCATTATCGGTATTAATACAGTTATTGTTAAATATATTTCGTTATTTCTACTAATATAATTATTTTAATAAATTTAAATAAAATTTAAAATAAAAAAACATTCACAAACGTAACGTCCGGATGCCATATCTCGTTTGTTATTAAAAAACAATAAAATAGTGGAGTTTATTGAATAAGAGATGTTAAACCCCATTTCTTTTCTCTCAAAGCCCTACAAATTATGAATCATCAACGTTTGATACTCTATGGGTACCTCCGACCACGGCGACCTAGCCGCCATGACCACCACCGTTACCACACAACCTCAATCGTTTCCTCAATCAACTGGGTCCGTGACAGGGCACTCGACCACGCCGTGGAAAAAGAAAGAGATCTTAAACCCATGATCAACATCAAAAACCTCTTGATCTCCGAACCATCAAAATCTCTCCCAATATCAATCATTTCCGACAAGAAAACATCATTAGGTATATCGAACATTACTCGCCCTATCGAATTCATTCGAAAATACCCATCTGTATTTCAAGAATATTTGCCAGGCGGAATTGGCATCCACCCACATGTGAAATTAACTCAGGAAACACTTGACCTGCATTCCGAAGAAGAGCATTTCTTCGATACCCATGAACAAAAAGTAGACGTTTCGAATCGCCTTTTGAAGCTGTTAATGTTGGGTAGAGTTAATAAGTTGCCACTTGATGTTATTGATAGATTGAAATGGGATTTGGGGTTGCCTAATGATTATATAAATGCTATTGTTCCGTGTTTTCCGGATTATTTTCAAGTTAATAGCAGGGGAAATGAGCTGGAGTTAGTTTGTTGGAATAATGAATTGGCTGTTTCTGTTATGGATGAGAAGAAATTGAGCTCGTTTTCGTTGCAGTATTCGCGTGGTTTTGAGATGGATAATAAGTTTAAGAAATGGGTTGATGATTGGCAGAAGCTGCCTTACATTTCGCCTTATGAAAATGTGAACAAGAGTGACGAGGAGGAGTCGGATAAGTGGATTGTTGGGTTATTGCACGAGATTTTGAATATTATGGTACCTAAGAAGACAGAAAAGGATAATTTGTTGCTTCTTGGAGAATGTTTGGGTGTTAGGTCGAGGTTTAAGAGGGCTTTGCTTCAACATCCTGGGATTTTTTATGTTTCTAGTAAGTTGCATACGCATACGGTGGTTTTGAGAGAAGGTTATAAGAGGGATTTGTTGATTGAAAAGCCGGTTCATCCGTTGATGTCTTTGAGGTCTGCTTATATTCATTTGATGAATATGGTCAAGAGGGAGGATAAAAATAAGTCTGAGGAGAAGGATGTTGGAGCGGATGGTACGAAAGATTCTAATGAAGGGGGGGAAGTGGATGAAGATGAATGGAGTGAAACCGAAAGCGAGAATGAACAAGATTATGATGATTCTGAACCTGACGATATGACTGATAGTGAAAAGGACAACTCGGTTGCTGATGGAAGAGCGAAAATAAATCTTGAGGGGCAAAATGACGATTCTATACAGAGAGGCAGGAGGCAAGATGGTGAAAATGGGAATACACGGATTAGAGGGAAACCAAGTAGGACAATGAAGTTTACTGATTCACCTAGAAGAAACACTCCAAATGCAAGGAGTAGTGAGAACGACGGTAGGAGGAGAGGCAGAGGCAGGGAAAGAACTAGAAAGAATGTGCTTAACGAAATGACGGATTTAAGTAGTAATCGGATGTCTGATTCAAGAACCACTCGAACGTCTGATTCAAGAACCAATTGGACGTCTGATTCAAGAACCACTCGAACGTCTGATTCAAGAACCACTCGAGTGTCTGATTCAAGAATCAATCGGACATCTGATTCAAGAACTAATCAAAGGTCTGATAGAAGAACAAATCAGATGTCCGATAGAAGAACAAATCAGATGTCTGATAGAAAAGTGACATGGGAAACAAATGGTCCGAAAGTTTTAAGAACAGAGGCTCCAGGTGCTGGAAAGGATTTTGGCAGAGTATCCAACAGATCGGGTGCTTCAAGGACAAGGGAGGGACGATTCTAGGCTTCAGCTGTTTAAAACATATCGAATAAGCTCTTGTTCAGTAATACATTGGCTGGCTATATGTACTATTTCCATGTTTTAAATTTTGTGATCAAGCTTAGTTCTAAAGAATCGTATTCAAAGAGCAGTTTATATTGACATTCGACTGATCATTTACTTCAATTTAGTTCAGTTTTGCCAAGCAACACCTTGCTTTTTATTGATTGTGTGATTAGTGTTGCTTGTTGATTATGATTGTGGTTACAAACTATATTGGATATGTTTCATATCGCCTTTCTTCCATGTACATCAAACAATATATCAGAAGCGGGTAATAAAACGAGTTGTATGAGATAGTACTTGGTCGTACTTTGTTGTTTTAGCTGTTATCATGTTTGTTGCAGCTTGTGTGAAACTGATCATCAAGCTCCTAGAGAATGATATTTTATATATTAATCCTGGATCCACATAATAAGCATTCAAAGGCTTACAGACGTTGTTTACCTTTTGTGGTTAAATATTTTGTTATTATGTAGGCATTGCTTGCAAACATGGCTGCTATGTTTGATGTTTACCATAGACCTGAAGGCCTAAAAACCATTGCTCAACGAACACATGGACTTGCTGCAACATTTGCTGCTGGACTGAAGAAACTTGGAACGGTAAATGTCCAGGGTATCCCCGTCTATTATACTGTGAAATGTGCCGACTTAAGTGTAATTGCTAAAGAAGCTTACAGAAACAAGATGGATCTTAACAATAGCAATGTAGGTATATTTCTGCTAGAATAGCAAATTGGGTGGGTGGGCAGGTTGGATAGTGGGTCAACATGGGTAACAAGCATTAAGAAAAGATTGAAAACTTTAAGAGGGTTTGATAAAAATGTAACAGAGCATCAAGAGAAGATTGCAAACTGCTTGTCTTTTCAAAGTTTCCAGTAAGTTGTATTGAACTTTTGATTGAAAATAACTATATAGAGTGTGTGTGTGTTTTAATCATGTTTCCAAATCCCATTCCTTTTAATATTCTTCATCAATCACATTTCTTGCAACTTAAAGAGTAGGTACTATTACTAACTTACAAAGTTGTGTGTGCAACACACCAAGACCTTAGAAAAGTGAGAAATGAAGTACAAGTGAAAGCTATAAATTTATAAGAAACCGTTTATCAGAGTGATTGATTATCAATAAATATGGAATTTGTATATACAACCACCTCCTGTAGAAGGAGAACGAGGAAGAAAGAAAGTAAGAATGCAAAGCCGAATTGTTCTGAAGAAAGAACCTAGAACTTTGGTAGCCTAAGCAGTTGCTGCAGCCTTTTCTTCTTCCTCGTGTGGTGGCTGAAGGGTGCAGATGAGGTTGCGATCGCCGTACACATTATCTACACGGCCTGTCACAAAATTCAACAAAATGAATATGTAAATAACACTGAAATACATTAAACAAAACAATTTTCGGAAAATAGAGTGAGAAACTGACATGTAGTTGGCCAGAACTTAGCAGAACGAAGCCATGAAGCAGGGAAGGCTGCATATTCGCGAGAGTATGGTTTTGTCCACTTTTCAGCCATGAGCACTTGAAGAGGATGAGGGGCTCCCTGTGAATGCAATTTCAGATATTAATTGATTGCTGTCGAATCACAAATGAAAATTATGAGAAATCTACTTAAAACTAGATGTGCCAATTTCAACCCATTAAGTTGTGCATCTGGATCGACTTTTATCTAGAACGGGCCAAACAGGTTGCACTGGTTGAAAGTCACTAAAAGTCTCCTTTCAATGCCTAAATCGTTTATTCAAAAGTTTAAATTATTATTGACATAATATTCTCTTGGAAGCATAAAAAAACGCCTTAAAGACTTTAGAAAAATGAAAATAGAAGCGTAATAGTTCAACCGAACCTGTCCCTGTTCCATTTTGATCCATACTAAAAAAATGACCTTTTTCAACCGGACCTGCCCATATTGCCACCTCTACAATAAACCATATGTACTGAACAAATACCTTGATAACATTGTTGTTGATATCAGCTTTTCCTTTCTCTATCTCTGCTATTTCTTCTCTAATGGAGATTAACGCGTCACAAAACCTGTCTAACTCTGCCTGCAACACGAAAATATTCATTGCAGTAGACAAAAAGGGAAAATAAAGATTATCTCAATGTTTGGTGAAACTTCATTTCGGGGAATACCTTGCTTTCACTTTCAGTAGGTTCAATCATTAGTGTCCCGGGAACCGGCCATGACATTGTTGGGCCATGAAATCCGTAATCAATCAAACGTTTAGCAACGTCTTCTGGCTCAATTCCAGCTGTAGTCTAGATATTGAAAAATATAGAAAAGTTAGGATTTGAGGTCTCGAGTAGCATATGACAGTGGTGAGTGGAACTTACCTTTAAAGGTCTCAAATCAACAATAAATTCATGGGCAACAGTTCCATTGACCCCACGGAAAAGAATAGGGTAATGACTCTGCAATGAATCCGAAAGAAAGACATTAGTTTTCACAGAGGTAGTGAATTTAACTCATTGGTATATGAATGGGCCGATTCAGGTTAAGTTTTATCTTAAACGGTCAAACAATTGACTCAAAGATATTACAAAAAGAAATTGGGTTGAATGGGCTGAAAATCAATCGAGGTGTAATTTTGATGCGGAAAATGAATAATCTTCCTAACATATCCTCCTACAAATCCTCCTAAAACCACATGACTATGAAATGTGGATTCCACTAAATCTACATCTTAATCACATTTCTTGATTTTTCCAAATGTCGTCATCTTGTTGTTAGGAGGATTTTTAGGATGATGAATTAGGAGGATATATCATTACTCATTTGATGCATACAACCTCCTACTTCATTTTGTTCGTAAAGTACATAATTATTGAATCCTTGTAATCATATTTGGGCACACTAATTATTTCCAAAACGATTGCACAAAAAGTTTTTTCTAGTCTACCAAACTGACCCGTACAAAAAGTTTCTCGTTCTAAACCATGCTGAATTTTCCATTTTACAAGTAGTGGAACATAAAGCAAGTTATTTGAAAAAACAGACCTCAAGACGTTTTGCCATATAGTTTGCATTCAAGATGGCTATCTTTGATGCATCTGTAAGTCCCTGAGATCCCATCATGGCAATGTATGTATATGATATGGGCAAGATTAGCGCAGAACCCCAAGGTGCTGCAGAAATGGTACCAAGTGGCTGAGCATTTTCGGGGGCAGGTAAGCCTCCTGTCGCCACCTTAAAATCATTTATAAAAATTAAGTTAGATCTAACAAACATTCAATGTAACATATGAAAACTGGACTATTAACTACATAAAATGACACACACAAAAAAAAACCTTTCATCTGATTTTTGTAAATCTCATCTAAACTTTGATGCTTACCACAGGGTGAGAAGGCAAGTAGGGTGCTAAGTGTTTCTTCACACCAATCGGACCCATTCCAGGACCACCTCCACCATGAGGAATGCAAAATGTCTTGTGAAGGTTCAGATGACAAACATCGGCACCAATCCAGCCAGGACTCGTCAGACCAACCTGCAAGAGTACAAGTAATTCACGTCCAATGCAAGAATCAAAATCATTCATATCACAGGTTACTATACAAGAAAAAGCGGATTAATAGAGTTGTTAAAAACTACATTATGAAATCATAAATTAAACAATATTCACCTCTGAAAAAAATGTTAAAATAAATTATATATACCTGTGCATTCATATTGGCTCCATCCATGTAAACTTGGCCTCCATTGTCGTGAATAATTTTGCAGATATCATCGATACCCTCTTCATATACTCCATGAGTCGAGGGATAGGTAACCTGAAATTTGGAGAAATAATAGATGCTAATATTTAGTCATTGATACATTTGATAGAACTAAAATAAGTATTACGTTGATGAAAATCTGCATACCATTAGAGCCGATAGGTTCTCCTTGTTCGCCTCTGCAGCCTTGCGTACCTCTTCAATATTAATGTTACCTTTAGCATCGGTTCCAACAGTAATGATTTTCATTCCACACATAGCAGCACTAGCAGGATTTGTTCCATGAGCTGAGACCGGAATGATGCATACATTTCTGTGATGGTCTCCTCTTGCCTATAGTTGATCAAAGAAATATTTCTTTAATCAACCCAAGGTGGAAAAACGGGTGGGTGGATATTCGGTAAAAGCAGGTTTAGGACAAAAAAGTAGTTGGCTTAGGTTGGGTTGACCCAGTACTCTTTCATTTTCTTGTTAATCTCATAATAAGATTATATTAAATGCAAATTTTAATCTATATTATTTACTACCAGAAGGTAAAACTAATAAGTTGAAGTATCAAAGTATTAAACTAATTACGGATTACTAAACAGTCTCTTTCTGAAAAAATCGATTATTATTTTGATAGTAGCTTTTGCAATCAAACTAATTACTTTCAGAAATTAAATTCAAAGAAAAAGGACAAAAAAGAGTTAGCGGGTCAAGCCAAACTGACGCATTTTTAGCATTTAACTCGTTTCCTCGTTTTAGTTCATTAGGACCTGTTTGGAGTTATTTGTTTTTCTGCCCAACAGACCTAAAAGATAAACAATAGCCCAAACTGACTCAGTTTGTCCATTTGAGCAAAAATTGCCAACATTTAATAAATTCTAAACTGGACTAGAAAGCTATAAATGTTAGAAAGCTATAAATGTATAAATTATTTTGCAAAAGTTTTATGCAAAATACCATATGATATGCTCGGATAACCATCAACCCGGCATACTCTCCAGCAGCACCAGCATTTGGTTGCAAAGAGAACGAATCAAATCCAGTGACGGTACACAGCATATCACCCAAATTATTGAACATTTCCTGAAAGTAAATGCCACATGCAATTGTAATGTGTTTGATCTTTGATTAGACCATAATATAACATCAATGTCAAATTGGAAGAAATATATTATGATTACTTGATATCCTTCTGCCTGTTCAATAGGTGCAAATGGATGCATATCTGCAAATGCTGGCCATGTCACAGGCATCATCTCTGTAGTTGCGTTAAGCTTCATTGTACATGACCCCAAAGGAATCATACTGTGGCATAATGAGAGATCCTTTGACTGCAATTTGCTGATATATCTGAGTAGCTCATGCTCCGTATGGAAACTAACGAAAACAAAAGAGAATCAGGAAAGCTGACTAAAGATCACCCTCATTCTGTTCAGTGCATATGGTCTTATGAGGGGAAGTATTTGGGGTCAATCAGCCAATCAGGCATGTTTTGACATGTATCAAAAGAAAAAACTACCCTTTGTGATCCGTTTTGCCTCTAAGTCTCGAAAATAAAAATAAAAAATAATCCTGAGAGGCTTGAAATTTGCTCGGACCATATGGAGGGGCAACTTAGCTTGAACTCGTAGAGCAGTTAACCTAAATAGATGCTTACGATATAAGTGAGAAAGAAACATACGAGTTAAAAATTGGATGTGTCATATATGGAGTTTCCCTTACAAGCCCAGAAGGGATAACATCCTGAACCTCCGGTGCAAGAGATGCTGTAGTGAATGTCACCTACAATAGAAAAGAAACTTTAAGTTGCTTTCCACTATATATATTTACAAACAATTATAGTATCTGAACGAACATAATACTCACCGGGTTCCCCATGGAGAAAATTTTGAACAATGTATCAACATCCTCAATGGTGGTTGTTTCGTCAAATGAGACAGTGATCTGAGAGAATAAAAATCAATTAACTTCATGCATTGCCGACTGTTTGTATAGATAATCGACACTGGAAATTAGAGGTGGCAATTTCAACCCGTTAGTATACAGATGGGAAGATTTCACCTAGAGCTAACGGGTCAGATAGATTAAGCTAAAAGATTTAACTTAATACGAGAAGGGTCAAACGGTTCTAGCAGGTCAAACAAGTTAACAGCCTTCCTATTACAAAAATCTTATAATTCACTATATTACAAAAACATCAGATCATTATTGTGATGATAAACTTTTGTGATCATATTTAAAACATTGATTAGTAAATAAGTTATAGATAAAAAAAAATATTTGCGCCACCCTACCAGACCCATTTTGACTGTACTAAATTTACTTGTTTTGACCCCTTATCCAACCTGCCCACCCCGCCCATTTATCCATACTCAGTTGAAGTATACTTACAGTGTTTTTGTCGACAATACGAAGGTTCATCTTGTTTTTGTAAGCTTCATCAGCAATTACGCTTGAATCGGTACAGTTTATCTTTACAGTGTCAAAGAAGGGTAGGCCCGGGACATCTACTGTTCCAAGTTTTTTCAGTCCAGCAGCAAAAGTTGCAGCAAGTCCATGTGTCCGTTGAGCAATGGTCTTTAGGCCTTCAGGTCCATGGTAAACACCAAACATAGCAGCCATGTTTGCAAGCAATGCCTACATAGTAACAAAATAGTTAACAACAAAAAGGCAAACAACATTTGTAGGTTTTTGAATGCTTATATGTGGATCCAGGAATAATACATAATATCATTATTTAAGGGCTTGATAATCAGTTCAATACAAGAATCACCATTCACCAATGTCCTTTTTGATCATTTTATGTCTCGGTTTCATGAATAAGTAGAATTTATCAAACATATAATGATATAACAGCTTATTACATATTCTTAGTAGTTAGTACAACTTAAATAACATGAATTTATCTGCTTCTGATTTTTCAGAATACCGTAAATCACTGTCAATACCTGTGGATTATAGGGATCCATTCATACCATCAGGATAAAACCGCTTGTTGACATGATAAACTCTTCTAATCTAGCATATTATTCTTATACAAATATTCTAAAATGCTTACAATAATCAAAGTCAAGAAAATGATACCTGAGCTGTAAAAACGTTGCTAGTAGGTCATAAATGTCCAAATAAATCAAAATTCAAGAAGAATGATACCTGAGCTGTGCAAATATTGCTAGTAGCTTTATCCCTCCTAATATGTTGCTCCCTTGTCTGCATAGCCATACGTAAAGCAGGATTACCTGCAGAATCAACACTAACACCAATAATTCTTCCAGGCATCATCCTCTTATACTCTTGAGACGTTGCAAGAAACGCAGCATGAGGACCACCATACCCCATTGGAACACCAAACCTCTGAGCCGAACCAATCACAATATCAACTCCAAATTCACCAGGAGGCTTCAAAATAGTCAAAGCCAACAAATCACTAGCCATCACAACTTTCACACCATTCGCGTGTGCATTCTTAACAAACTCACCATAATCCAATACCTCCCCTTCCGTACCCGGATACTGCACCAAGACCCCACAAACATCACCCGACGAGTAATCAAAATCTTTCAAATCCGACGTCACTACTTTCAAATCAAACCCATCTGCTCTAGTCTTACAAATATCAATAGTTTGCGGATGACAATTACTAGCAATAAAAAAAGTCTTCTTTTTACCCTTTTGTATATTATTACACATAGCCATTGCTTCTGCAGCTGCAGTCCCTTCATCTAACAACGAAGCGTTTGACATTGGCAACCCAGTAATATCCGTGATCATGGTCTGAAAATTGAGCAAGGACTCGAGCCTTCCCTGCGCAATTTCCGCCTGATATGGAGTATACTGAGTATACCAACCCGGGTTTTCCATTATATTCCTCAAAATAACACTAGGCACATAAGTATTATAATAGCCCATTCCTATAAAAGACTTAAATACTCTGTTTTTAGAAGCTAAATCTTGCATATGTTTAATCATTTCACTTTCACTTAATCCTTGATCAAACTTACCAAACTTCATTGCATCTATACGTATCGATTTCGGTACAGTTGCATCAATCAAAGCATCAAGATTTGAAAAACCGACAAATTGGGCCATTTTGGTTTGTTCTGCAGGGGAAGCAGAGTTATGTCTACGTGGGAATGTGTCACTTGGCTTCAAAGATTCGATCGAAATCGACCGAATTTGGGTTTTCGAAACAAACCCATTAATATCATCATATGATCTAACATTTTTGGTACAAGGGGATTGTAATGTAGAAGAAATATACCTTGAAAATGATGAACAAAAAACAGGGGATTTTGGGTTGTGTTTGGTTTGTGTGATTAAGCGGTTGATTATCGCTTTGTTTGCTAATCTTCTTGCACGGTCCATTGTGGGTTGAGCTTCAAGCGATCAATAAAACTCAAAAATTACGAGTGATTGAATGAATGTATGTCTTCCCACTTGATGAAAGTGGGTTGGGTAAAAGGAGGAAAAGGTTGGATGCTCTGTTTTTATGGGTTATTTTAGTGTTTTTATATGGGGTTAGTGGGTTGGTGATGGGGGTTGTTGGGAGTAGTAGAGTGACATCGCTTATTTATATGGGTGACAGGATGTTTGTGTTATTGACTAATTGGTCCTTGAGTTATATATTTGTTGACAAATAGTTTTCTTGTTATTTATTTAGTATTTATTTAATTTTTTAACATTGATTTTCTCTTTTTCTAATAAGGTTCTGTTTGAAAATATGTAATTTGCCCATGTTTTCTAATTTTTAAACTTTTATAAAAGAATTTATTAATAAAAACCTCACTTTTCTACTCATATTCCCAAGTTTTGTTTTTTGTTTTTTTTTTCCGTCCATCTTATCACAACAACAACAACATTACCCAATCCCTACCGGAGTGGTATAGGGGAGGTAAGATGTAGACAGTCTTGCCTCTACCCAAAGGTAGAGAGACTGCTTCCATAAGAACCTCCGGCCAAAAGTGGAAGAATAATAAAAATGTACGAAAATAGGAAACGTACATGACGTCCGAGAATCGTATAGCTACCTATAAGATAGATTATAGGAACAGAAAACATATAGCATAAAAACATACTACATTTAACCGGTACTACTCAAGCATACTACATTTAACAGATGCTACTCAAACAGTAATGTTAGGCCAACATATATTTATTCATTCTTGTTAGCTTTTACTTTTGGTGTAAAGTTATAGCCAAAATAAGCCGAAATATTCTACACTGGCAACCGAGGATCCAAAGAAAAAGGGATTAAAGGACTAATGTTGTCAGAAACTGTGATTAAAGGGCAGAATATAACAATAGATTTATAAGTATTTGGTGAAAACAATGGGGGTGTTGGTGTTGGTGTTGGTGGGTGAGTGCTTATTATTTAATGATATAGACTGGGCACCATTAACTTTATTAACAAAATAAATGACATACATTATGAGACGTGCAATGATACGAAATTTGTCTGTAGTTGTGTATATACGACGAATGTATATATAGCTTTTAATTTGAATATGGTGTTTCACGTTTACCCAATCACTTTACGCCTTTTAACAGTTATTTAGTCAACTTTTAATAACCACAACAAGAGCTAATCCAATGGTAAGTTTATTTTTAGAGTTCATGGTTTTTGAATGATAATAACTAGTAAGATTGGATCAAGTGGTTAACATCTTTGTCTCTAAAAATAGATGTCAAGGGTTTTTTCTTCATGTCTTGCAAGACCGGAGATCCATTACCATTCAAGATATAACCTGGAAGCAGTATCTCTAAACCGTCGTGATAATGGTAAGGTTGTCTACATCTCAACCTTCTCCATACACCGTCGTGGTATTGAGACCTAAAACCTGTGAAAAACGGCATTGAATGTTACTTACTTACTTACTTATGGTTTTTGAATGATGAAATCTGTTGGGATCAAGTTACATGTTACAACCTTTAACTGGTCGCAAACGCAACCTTTAAGCCCTTCCTTGTTTCATGTTTAAGTTATCTAGAAAGAGCTATTTAACTAAGATGTACGTGGTCTAACTCAGGCATCATCGTGATTGTTTTCTCAAACTCTTTCCGTAGACACCGTAAATATTTGTCTAGCGAAGTTCGAATTTGAAATCCCTGATAAGAAATGCAAAACATCCGACCACTAAACTTTAATGATGGTTATTAAAGAAAGAAAAAAAAAAATCAAAAAAATTGGAAAAGTTGTATTCTTAATTAGTGTCCCTTAATTGGCTAAGCCAATCATCTATCGGTGGTGACTCTAATACGACATCTATATGTTTGGTGAGGGTTGGTCTTTTTCATGAAGTAGGTAATGAACGAGGAAACTTATATTTCAATTCACTTTTTATAATAAAGGTATGCTTTTATTTATTTATGTATTTAATTTATAAAGTCTAAGTGAAACATGCAACTTGTATTAAATGAACTCTTATTATGAAAAGCTCAAAGCACTAAAAAAAATAATAATCAAATATCTATACATTTTTATCATATATCACACTTAAATATGTGACAAATCGATAGTTAGTGTGGATAAAAGTGGTGTGACAAATTAAATATGAAACCTCGCGCCTAAAATTGTGGATTTTTTAATCATGAATTATGATTCATAAAATCATTATCTAACTATGTTTGCTTAACTTTTATATTCAGTCTTATAGATTCTAAAATTCCTCTCATGTATCTTAGAACAGAACGAAACTTTTTCTTATGTAACTTATAACAAAAGATCACGTTGATTCATTTTTGGTTTTTCGCCTATATACATAAATTTTTTTTAGCTCAAAGTATGTTTATATAATGTGTGGGTTGGCTCGTTTTATTTCATACACTTGCCTCTTTGTCTTTCGGGCATTATGGATACATCGTAAGCACATGTGTCGTTTGCTCCCAACAAAAATTTTGGCAACCTTAATAAACTTATCATTGCAAATGTAGTTCCTAATTATACACATCACCAAATACAAAATCCCTGCTTTCATTACGATATCCTCTTTATATATGCTAAAAGAGAGTTGTCATTATTAATTTTATTAATAAAAATAAAAGTATGAATTAATATAAAGATCTAATCTATTTTTAAGTTCATGAATCGCTAGAAAAATTGAGTTTAATATATATCTATAAATTAGTTCATAAATTCTCTATCTATATATATCTATTTATATGGTAAGATATATAATCACCTATCTATTTGGCGTGTAAGATAATTACTAGAAAGGAACCCGTACAAAGCGGCGGCGGTGGCAGCAGTGGTGTGGTGGTGGCGGCGAAGACTGATGGTGGTGGTGGTGGTGGCGGCGACGACTGGCGGTGGCGGTATTGACAGCGGTGGCGGCAGCGACTGGCGGTGGAGGCAACATTTGGAGGTAGCGGCGGCGACGGGTGGTGGCGGAGACGACTGGCGGTGGCTACGGTGGTAGCGGCGACGAGTAGTGTAGGTTATTGATGTAAAATGGGATAGTATAGTTATTTTAAGAGTTGAGGGATAAATTTTATAAATTATTTCATTAAGGGTACCCCTCTAGTAAGCATCAATTGTTGAAGCCACACCGTTGGCGCATTGCGCGGGTACCCCTCTAGTAAGCATCAATTGTTGGAGCCCTTGCCTTTGGAGACAGAGGTCAAAGGTTCGATCATCATGTCCGACAAGGTTGGAGGGCCTTTTCTACCTTGGTAGAATCTGGAAGCAGCCTCTTTACTTTAAGTAAGGGTATGACTGTCTACATTTCAACCTCCCCCATACACCGTTGAATACGATATTGGAACCCAAAACCCGTAAAAAAAACGGCATTGAGTATTACTTACTTCCTTTTTTTTATAAGCATTAATCATAGGTTATCAATACCTCCTATCATAATTTTTAGTTGTTATCGGAATGTATTGAACCATTGCTTCAGGCTAGTTATAAGGTGTCAGTGTCACAAATATATATTTACCAATATGCTAAAACATGACTGAAGTAGCTTATTAATCACATGTGAATGGTACATCTGAATAAATTCATTCACATGTGAATAAAAGATTATTTTTAAGGTTTTGGAAAAAAAGTTATTCTACGGCATCAACTTTTATAATGTTTCACATGTGAATAAGCTTAAAAATATGTGATCTAATACATAATTTAAGAGTTCTCAAGGTTCTTGTAAAAAAAGGTTTTGAAAATAAAGTTAACCTATACAGAGATAGATATATAGAGAAAGATACAAAGATATATATATATATATATATAATATATATAGGTTCTGGTTCAAATAAAACAAGTATTAAAGTAAAACAAATAAAACAATCATTTTTTCTTAACTAAAA
>JAOEHQ010022655.1:0-25223 GCA_025447715.1 Asclepias incarnata
TCAACACCCGTCTTTTTTACGAAATGGATCGAAATGGATATTAATATGTATGTGAGTGTGTGTTTAATTATTTTTTATTGGGGATGAGATGATGAAGGGGGTATGATAGGGAGGGGGTAGTTCTTGGATGTGTCTTGGAGAGAGAAAGCTGACGTGACAATCAAGACGAGGGGATGACGACGTCAGGATAGGGAGAGGCCTTAGTACTAAACACATAATAGACTCTGGTAAATTCGATTTGTTTGTCTATACAATAAACGAACACTTACAATAAATCTAAGAATAGTAAGTATCTAACAAATAATGCCAATATACTAAATCATGAATCAGGCAAACACAATCATAGATAACATAAAGGACCCATATGGTAAACTTGATAAATCATCTTCTTTGATTGTCCTGTTTTCATTTCATTTCCCTTCCCCGCGAATCTCTTCCTGATTTGCTATTTCCTTTTCTTTTTTCCTCCCACAAAATCTCTCTCCTATATCTTATTTCACCGGTGTTTCACTATTTTTCACTTTTAGTCCCCCTCTTTTCAATCTCCTATCAATTTCAATCCCAATTCCAAGCTTAATCAATATGCAACTTAAAATCAAGTTTTCCCATCGGGGTTTCTTCAAATCAGATCATCAATTACTTCAATCTGATTACACTTAAATAAAAATCCGATCTTTTATTATTTTTATTAATATATGTATGAGTGAAAAAGCAAGCAATGAGATGGAAAATCTATCTTTACAAACAAAAAACAGATACCCAAGAGATTTATTACAAAGATTTACAGTACCCATATCCGAAATCGGAGCCCCGAGTCAATCCGACCCGGATGAGGATCCGGGTTCGGGTGAAGAAATTGAACTGAATCTTGGGTTGTCATTAGGTGGAAGATTTGGAATTGATAAAGGTAATAGCAAGTTGATAAGGTCATCTTCAATTGCTACAATTGTGCCTGTGGTAAGAAACGACGACGTTTTGGATAGCTTAAAGAAACCGGGTTCGGGTCCCGGTCGGGCTTATTCGGGTCTTGTTCGGACTTCTTCTTTGCCGGTGGAAACAGAAGAAGAATGGAGAAAAAGAAAAGAGCTTCAAAGCTTGAGAAGGCTTGCAGCAAAACGACGTCGTTCGGAGAAACAAAGAAATGTAACTAAGGGTGAACGAGATGATTACGTGGCAGCTATGGGTCGGGTCGGGTCTTCTCCTGGACCTTGTTTCGGGTCGGATAAGTGGTCAGAGTCTGACACTAGAAGTCGTCAACGTCAAGGTAATGAAATACTCTCTCGTCCCTCTGTCTCAGAATTATACTGTTTTAAAATATAATACAATTATTATACTGTGTCATCAATATTTAATAAGTATTTGTTATTTAAATAATTTTTATTAATAGAATTTGCCGTTTTAAAAAAGTATAATAACTATATTGTGGTGCTAATGATATTTAATTTTTATCATTTAAATATCGTAAGAGATTGCATGTGGACAATTACTTTTGGACGGTGGACTAAAAAATTTGGGACATACATATTTTGTTTTGAGTTTATTTGTTATATTTTATTTTATGCATAAGTGTTTGTACTTTCTATATATACAATAGTATACAACGTATGTTTATTTGGTAACATGTTATGACTTATGAGCTGATTTATATACGTTGCCCTAAAATATTGGTTGGTAAATATTTATCAATTTCTTCAAGGTTTAGATTGATCGAATTAAGTTGGAAATTATGTTAGACACTTAGACTTTCTCCAATGTTTGAGACGCCTTTAATTGTCTGGTCAGCTCTCATATAATATCTTTAAAAATCTTTAACATTCATATAAATTTTTAAATTTCTTAATTTTATCTCCAACCGACATGCTTACATTTTGCACATCACCACCCATTAATTAAAATTCATTAATGAAATGTTATTATGCGAAAGATATTAAACATATATGGCTCAATAACCTATAAAACTCATATCTTCCTATAAGGTCATATCTCACAAACATTTCAAACATGGATACACTTTAATGGGGTTGAAGTTTTGGACACTTCCACGTCATCAAGGGCACTTGGGTTTGTTCTTGCAATGGAGACAGTTTTATGGCATGAAATGTACAATGTGCATTAGAAGTGGTACATTGGTTTTGGTTGGACTAATTTTTTTTTTTTTGCCATGACAAACTTTGAAAACACGTAGTCCATGAATTATGTGAGCTTAGTAACAGTTTAGTCTTTGGATATGTTGGTTTTGTATTCGTAGTACTTGAAGTTTACCTAATTAGTTAAAACCAATTCAGGGTCAAGTGGTAGTGTCGGGGAAACAAGCTCGTCGCTACAAGAAGGAAAGAACAAGCTTAGTGGTTCGTCAAGAACAAAGGAACCAATTGGTATTGAGCGGGAGAGTCAAGATAAGAGTAGGATGAAAGAGATTGGGTCGGATTCAGTAGAGGACATGCCTTGTGTTTTCACTCAAGGAGATGGTCCGGATGGGAGGGTGATCGAAGGGATCTTATACAAGTACGGAAAGGGCGAAAAAGTGAAGATAATGTGTGTTTGTCATGGAAATTTTTTGTCACCGGCGGAGTTTGTGAAGCATGCTGGCGGAACCGACATTGTTCACCCCTTGAAACACATTGTAGTTAAAGCTAGTCCTTCATTATCATGAAGGTTAGGTGGTCATGTTTAATTATTATTGATGGAGCTGCCATTATTGGAATCTTTGATTCCCTGATATCACTGTTTTTTAACATGTTTGTTTGTATAGTATTGTATTATTATATATAACTGTATTACGGAGGATGGATATATGATGCAAAGTGAGAGAGATCGAGGCTTGGATGAATAATCCATCCATCCATCCATCCTTTAATAAAAGCAAATTTACGGAGCTTTTTAGTTTTATTGATGATGACTCAGATGAGATGAGAATTAGCATTTCCTTCTTTGTTTCTATGTGTTACGTTGTTTATACATAATCACACATTCGACCACAAATCGTTACATTTTATTTTATTTTATTTTTTTCTTTATTATAGTTCTTGCTTATCATGAATATTAATACAGTAAGATAAGTGATGTTTAGTAACATAACAATTAACATGAATACGACTACTAGAGAATGAAGTGAATAATAATATCATAAAAGGATTGTTAAATACATAATTTGGTTATTTATTACTTAATTTTAAGCCTTCAAAACTACATCATTATAAGTCGTGTTGGGTACCGTTTCCAGGAAAAAGAATAAAGAGTACATAGATATTACACAATTTGGAAAGAAAAACGTAGTTATTGAAAGAAAAAGGGCCCAACCGGGTTCGAACCGGTGACCTCTTGATCTGCAGTCAAATGCTCTACCACTGAGCTATGGACCCATGTTGTTGTTCCTCTTTGTCTTAATCACTAATTTATACAAGGATCGTTAATCCAACTAAAAGGAATACATCATAAACTCTCGTGTTCATGAGTTCATCGGACAAAATGTTGTAATCGTTAAAAAAAAAACTTCTAATTGACAAATAAGATCTCACTATTTTATATATTTTAGAGCAATGCTAGATCTACAAATAATTTACAAACAAGTTTTTACAAACACATGTGACATGTGATGTGTACCAATCAACAAAAAGAGAGAAAAAATTAACTTGATTTGATTGGTGAGAGATTTGTTTGTAAACATTTGTTTGTAATTTGTTTGTCAACCTAACATTTCTCTATATTTTAGCCGTTTGAAAAAAACTTATTAAATATTTAACTTAAATAAATATATTTTAAATAAATATTTTATTTTTTAACCTTCAACTTTATAAAAAAAAACTCAATATTTTAATTTTTTCACAATTTAATTAAAAGATTTTCAACATGTTATTAATAACGGTAGTGATAAATTCACATGAGTTTTATATATAAACGTATATGGTTAATTTAAAAAATAAAAAGATCAAAAATCAAAAAACAACATACATTCATAACAAACTTTGAGATTTTCAAATAAAATCAAATTCAAATTTAACTTAAACAAAGATATTACATTTTCAAGCATTTAACTTGAAAAAAAAAACTAATCAAACATTTTCACCATATAACAAAAGAATTTACAATCTCTTTTCCTTGCATCACTTTTGAGAAAAAATCTCACTAAACACCTAATTTAAATAAAGATATTACATTCTGTAACATTCAACTATTGGGGAAAAAACGTCAATGTTTTAAACTTTTTACCAATTAATTAAAAAAACTCCAACATGCTATTAATAACCTTTTTTTCTTTTCAAAAATGATTAAAACTAATTTGTAGTTTATAACGAAGGCATATACATTTTTAAATTTGAAAAAAAATCGAAACATAAATGTACATCCATAACAAACTTTGGTTTTCAAATAAAATCAAACTCAAATTTAACTTAAATAAAAATATTACACTTTCAGACCTTTATCTTGGAAAAAAATAATCTCATTAATTAATATTTTCCACCATTTACTAAAAAATATACAATATGTTATTAATAATCTCTTTTCCTTTCATCAACGCATATAAATCCTTAATCTTTAATAGAAATTTGAAACACAAATTACATTCAAAACAAGCTTTTGACTTTCAAATAATGCAAATACAAAAATAAATTTTAAAAGGTTTCAAACTTAAATTTATTAAAAAATTTAAAATATATTAATTACATTATTATCAGTTGTTTATTGAATGAATTTATCAATAACTAACATAAATTTTCTAAAAAGATATTATCCTTAATTTATATTATCTTCTTTCCATATATATCAGAATATATTAATTAAGAATATCAAGTCAAATTAAAATTTTAAAATTGTTATGCCCGTATTAAAGTTACACTATTTGTATATGTACTCATTGAATTAAGAAAATTATCTATTAAGTTACATTTTCGATGAGTGTATAAACCAGAAATATCATTATGCATAAAACTATTTAAAATATTCAATATAGTTATTCTGACATACCGTTTGTATATACGAAACTAAAATTTAAAAAATCTAATCAATATGTCGAATAAATAATGATATAACAATGTTTGCAATGCTTGAAATCTATAATGTTTAACATGTGATAACACTTATGTAATCCGTATAAAGTTCATAACGAAATACCAATATCTAAAATGCTTTTAAAACATAATATTTTGTCACTGCCCAATCTAGTAGATATAATTACAACATAAGAAGTCGTATTAGTTAAGCAAGTATGCTTATACAATCCGAAATATGGGATACCACTACTAAGAGAAGAAAAACATGTAAAATTAAACATACATAAATCTTCGATAAGTATTTTTATTTAATAAGTAGATAAAACAATATCGTTACCTCACGTTTGTTAATTAACGTGAGTTGCCCTTTAGAGGGTTTCTTTCTTTCTGTGGACGTATAGTAGGGGTTCGACTCACATGGTGTGCGATGAATTACTAATTTGTCACTAACAACTAACATTTGCTGTTAAAAAAAATATATATAAAACATGAAGTTTCAGAATAAATTTAACAGTAAAAATGGAAATTCATTAATTCAAGTTGTTTCATATATATGACGATGCTAATAAAACTAGCCTGCCGGATCGATCATTTTCTTTCGTTCTTGGAATAGAATCTAAGAACAACGTAGAACAACAGACGATACAAGACTCCCCAAGCCAACAGGATCCCGATATCGTACCATACGTTTTCCCATTTTATATCCATCGATTTCAACACGTCTTCTCCTATCAACAAACAGTGAGGCCCTTGCTTTGATGGGTCATTCTTATGAGCATCACTAATCTTTACTTCACCCAGGGGACCTGGTGATAGCTCCGAGAAGTCTCCCGTGTAACAATGGTTGCCTTTAAACTCGTTCACCAACAACGCCTCGAATGGATACTTGATAGCCGATATGTAATGGAGCCACAGCCAGTAGCCGGGTATGTGTGACGCTTTCAAGAAGAAACCACAAGTCAAGAAAAAGAGAGCCGTGGTGGCTATGACCACCGCGTAGCCAGTGATGTAACTTGGGACTAGTGCGCTCACAAGCATAACATACGCGTTTGTGGTGATGAGCGACGAGTATAGTATCACCCAAAAGTAGAACAGGTTGCTGTTTAGTCTGAGGATGAATTGTGTGATGGCCGCGAATGTGAACCCTTGGATTGCAAAAAAAGGAAGGTAAACGATCAGAGATGCTATGACATAAGAGGATGCACGATATGCGTTGTGGGAAGTCTCACGGATGAATATGAATCGTTCTTGGATGAAAGTTGGGACAGCGTCGTTTGATGAAAAGAAAACAAGACAAACTGCGAATATGTAGAAGTTTAGAAGACGGTTGATTGTTTTAAAGTCATAGTCGTTTAGTTTCTCGAATAGAGAAGCTAGGATGAGACCCATAACAGTTAGAACGATCTCGCGAGAAAGGAACAGTTCAGGGGTTCGAACCACATTTAGTGCAGTTCGCCATGAGAGAACCATCACTTCACGTATCCATGGGTTTGCGAACTTTGGTCCTAGGTCGGGTTCATCAAGAACCTCCGGTTCTAAAGCGTTTTCATATGACACGTATGAATCTGAAGCCGGGCTGAATACTTGAGGAGTCTTGATACGTTGGCGGTTTATGCTTGGCGTCACTCCGACTGGAGTCTGGCCAGGGGTGGTCATACCCCTGGCAGGAGTCCATGACGGTGCACGCTGTGGGGTACCTTTCACACCGTGGTATAACCATACCGAGAAATCTTTGTAGAATTGTGAAGCTAAACGTGGATTATACACTCCGCTTTGCATGTGCATCGGGGTGTGGGCGACTTTACGCTCTCGAGAGTTATCAAACTCGTCATCAGACTCATTCTCATGATAATCAAATGTATTAGAATTGGCTCCAGGCTATTCTGAAACTGAAGGCTTCGAAGGGCGATGTGTTTTTGGTTGTTTGAGCTACCGGAGTCTGAGCTACCGGATCCGGCTTGAGCCCATCACGTTGGTACATCACGAGAGGGTCAAGCCCAATGGTGGACTCATCGTATTCCTTGATCACATCCAAGAGGTACTCAAGATTGTTTTCATTTTCAGGCACGGGTCTCTCGAATCCCGCAAGATGTGCAGATAGCGCATTCGGGTTCCCTAAATATATCAACCTTCCCTTGTCACAACTCACAACCATCAGTTTTTCACATCAGCAAACTGCAAATCTAGAAGAAAAAAAAACAACAGTTTGAATGAAGGTAAATATCGCTTGCCTTGCTAGAACTGTGATCCGATCAAGAAGCATTTGAATCCGAAATGAAGGCTGATGGATCGTCATAAGAACTATGCTCCCACTACGAGCTATATCCTTAACTTTCTCAACGACACTAAACGCACTAGTAGAATCAAGCCCTGATGTCGGTTCATCCAGAAACAAAAGCGACGGTTTGTGGATTATGTCGATCCCAATCGACACCCTACGCCTCTCCCAGCCGGAAACACCTCTTCTTCCTTCATCACCAATATATGTATGTGCAGTGCTCTACATTTATCAAACATAGATCAGTTTATAACAAATAAAATACGTTAAGGAAATATACTAGTTCTCTCAATCATGATGTCTATATATAATTAGTGTATATTGATAATAATTAAATTTGTACTGACATGAAATGGTGTATAAAACTGTATGTTTTAAATATCTTCACTTCTCCCCACCTTTTCTACTTCTCCCCACCTTTTATAATAACCATACAAAACAAACTGCTTTTTATTATAAAAAAAATAATAAAAGGTATAGAGATTTCGTACGGTTAAGCCCAGCTGGTCCAGCAACTCGATGACCCGCTTTTTCTTCTCCGATCGGGATAACGAAGGTGGAAGACGAACTTCTGCTGCAAACATGAACGTCTCGAAAACTGTCAACATAGCAAAGAGTTGATCGTCTTGCATAACATAAGACGATATCATCTTCATGTAGCTAGCGGTTACCTGTACCAATTTAAACCACCTTAAGTAAGAACTACAAGATAAATATTAAACACTCATTGAGTCCTTATAAAATGGGTATTTACCGGCTTGCCATCAATCCGGACGGATCCTTCAAGACTTCCTTGAGCAATCCGGCCCGCCAGCGCATCAAGAAAGGTCGACTTTCCAGCGCCACTAGGACCCATGATTGCCATAATTTCACCTCGCACTGCCTGTCCTGATATATCATGCAAAAGATAAGCTTCTTTCGTAATCCAAACACCATCTTTCTTCTGCTTCTTCATCACACTATATGATAGGTTGCTGAACTCAAGGCCATGGCCTGGTTCAAGTTTGTGAGTTGGTTGCCCCATACCCTTGATGGACTTGGCTTTTGTTTTGTCCAAATCGAGCAGCGTCTCAAGGTTCCGGTTGCTATCGGTTCTAGCATATCTCGTCCCCATCTTGGAAAGAAACAATCTTTTCGACTTGTTTTTGTTTCTTTGAAGCTTTCAAATTCAAGAATAGAGAATGATAGATTTATAACTACAAGAGAATAGATGCTGGAAGTAAAGACAAAACTGATTTGGAAGGCGGCAAAACTTAAGAGACATTTCTTTGATGGTGCCGTAAGAAATGGCTGGATTTCGTTTCATGTGATAAATCTAAGACATCTGGTTTTAACTACATTGAGACGGTTTCTGTGACCCGAACCTGGAACAATTTGTCTCTAAAAAACTCATACTTTGACTTTAAGATTTTATTATAAATAGTTCTTGCAATTACAAAAACTATATATTAACATAAGAATCTAAAACTTTTTGAATAAAACGATTTAGATTTTATGAATGATGAATACACTTTGAGGGACTTTCAACCCGTTTGGCCCATTTTTACGTTTACCTATTTATTGTTTTTCCCATTTGACCCATTAGCGATGAAGTATAATTAACTCATGTACTAAGAATTGTATCAAAAATGCAACTGCTATTTGAATGTTTCTGTTACTTAAAACAGTGTGCAACAAAGTTGCCATACATGGCATAAAAGTAATCAAATGCACCTCTAGAACGAAAAAGGATGCGATAGATTACCAATCATTAAACATGGATTTCAGGAGAAAAAAAGTCGGTAATTACTGGAGTTGCAAGTAAAGGAGAAGAGAAGAGAGGAAAGAACCTGTTGCGAGATTTTCACCACACGTGCTCATTGTTCGCGTTTCATCAATACCGACAATCAGTGTTTAACATGAATATACTCAGAGCAGGATACCACATACAGAGAGGTTTTCAGACTTAGGGGGAGGGAGTACTCCATACTTCAAGAATCAGATATAGCAATAAAATCATAACCATTTACACATTGAATTTCATATAGCAAAATTACTAAAAATTTGAGAAATTACTAATAAATGTTGCACTAATTCATCAGATATGCATTAAAAACTAACATAAATGAAGAACCAGTAAAGTCAGCAATCGCTATCAGGTTGAATTTGCCTCAGTTTCCGAACAACTTGTCTCATGGTAGGTCTCCCAGTGACGGAATCTGCAGTGCAAAGCAGCCCCAAGCGCAACAACTCCAAAAGAACGTCTTCTGGACCTGCTTGCCATAATCCGGCAGAGAAAAACTCCTTTTGCCGCCCTTCTCGCCGAAGCATTAAAGCCCATGAGACTATGGTGTAACCATTTTCCTGAGTCGAAAAAGACTTGTCTAAAGCTCTCTTGTCAGATATCAGCTCAAGAAGCACTACTCCATAGCTGTACACATCTGCCTTTTCAGATGCCCGACATGTCAACGCGTATTCTGGTGCCACGTATCCAAACGTTCCAGCAACACCTGTGGTTACGTGCGTCTCAAAGTCATCTAGAAGGCGAGCTAACCCAAAATCCGCCAAGTACGCATTGAAATTTTCGTCTAGCAGAATGTTACTCGGCTTAACATCCCGGTGGATGATTCGCGGCCTACATTGATCATGCAAAAAGTAAAGCGCATTAGCGATATCGAGAGCAATCTTGTGAAGAACTTTCAATCCCTTATCGCGAGCAGGTCTTTCAAGGATGAACTTTTCTAAATTTCCTCCAGGAAGATAGTTGTAGATAAGAAACATCTCCGATGTACTAGCATAATATCCGATTAAAGTAACAAGATTGGGATGCCGGATTCTTCCGAGACTCTGAATTTCCGCATTAAACTGAGGAACTCCTTGGCACATCTCAACTGTGAGCCTTTTTACAGCTACGGTGGTTCCAGAAGAGATCTCTGCCCGGTAAGTCGATCCAAAACCACCACTTCCAATACAGTTTCTTGAAGTAAAGTTTCCAGTTGCTTCAACGACGGAGTCTAATGTCAACCGTACCCCTATCTCCTTGAAAACCACAACTGGTTCCTGTTGACCATGAGGACGAGCAGGAGGACGAGAAGGAAACGAGGTTAACGCAACCTCCGATGTTGGTTTCCTTTTTCTAAAGTACAGATAAACAATAACAAGAGCTACCAGAATCACGACAATGATCGATGGAACTATAATCAGTATTAGCTCAAAAGAATTCATGCCCTTCTTTTTTCCACCAGAATCTGATGATACTGTGCTGTTTAACGACTCAAAACCCACAGGCCATGGTTCTTGTGGTGGGTTAGATGACAAAGTAATGAACTGGCAACGATGAAGTAAAGGGTTACCAATAATGCTTTTACAGTTTACCGCATCACGATCTATCTTTATTGATCCAGAAAAATTATTGAAAGAAAAGTTGAACTTTAGACGAGACTTAAGATTGAAAAAACCAGAAGGAATTTCCCCAGATAATCTGTTGTTGTTGAGAAGAAGAACCGTTAGGTTTCTAAGATGAACAAGACTCTTCGGAATATGACCCGAAATTTTGTTCTTTGATGCATCCAAGAACATCAGACATTCCCAATTTACACCAACATTTGAGGAAATTCCACCAGATATGATGTTATTGCTCACATTTATGAAAAACCCTTTTAAATCATTGCAGTTTCTTGACGGATTATCACGAAATAAACCTCCTGAGAGCTTGTTTCCACCGGCTTGAAATGCATAATCGATCTGCTTCACTGTTCTTTCATGTGATCTAATTCTAGATACTATGGGAAGCAATGGGACTGAGCCTGTAAAATTATTGTCACTAAAATCATGGATCATAGCAGGCGTAAATTGGGATAAGGGAAGATGACTTCCAGCTCGAGTTTTATGAGCAAAATGGGAGAGATAAACATCGACTTGATCAAATTGTTCCGAATTGTTTAAACTCCCACAAGGAATATTCTTGAATTCGGGAATGGATCCAAACATGAGATTTCTGCTAACATCAAACACTGTCATACAACGGACCAGAAGATTTTCATCAAGAACTCCACTGATCCTGTTTGAGCTAACATTAAGAAAATAAACATTCTGGCAATTTTCAAAAGCACCCGAGATTTCTCCTTTCAGATGATTAGCAGCTAAATTCACCATGCTTAAACTTCGACATTCGCCCCAGATTTTTGGAAACTCACCATCAAGATTCGAACTTGGTGCCCAAATTAGCTTCAAAGATGGTAACACTGTAACTTGCAAAGGAATTGAGCTTGAAAAGAAGTTACCATCTTTGACCAAACCATCTTTATGATCATCTTTAAAGTCAGACGACAAAACAAGAACCGATAACCTAACACATTTCCCGATACTAGTGGGGATAACACCCACGAGGCTGTTTCTAGAAACATCTAAAACTTCAAGCACACGAAGGTCCCCAAGCTCAAAAGGAAGACCACCCGAAAATCTATTAGAAAAGAGCAACATTGTTCTTAAATTCTTGCACTTCCCGAAACTTTTAGGAATCTTACCATTTAAGAAATTGCCCGAAAAATCAACATGCTCAAGAAAATCACACCTCCTCCAAAAATCATCCCGTAATGACCCGGTAAGTCGATTTAACGACAGATTAATAACTTTTAACTTCACAAAATTCCCAACAAAATCAGGAACAACCCCTCCAAGCCTATTTCCAGCAAGATTCAAAACACTTAAATCTTTACATTCTGACAATGTACTAGAAATTTCCCCAAATAACCTATTGAACCCGAGATTAACAACTTGCAAATTCTTCAAACTAGTAAAATTTATCACAGATAAATTTGCAGTCATAAAATTGCCTTCAAAATCAATCACTTCAAGATTCTTTAACCCGAAAATTGCACTTGGTAAATCACCTCTAAACCGATTAAATGGCAATGATAAAACCCTAAGTTCAGAAAAATTCCCAAACACATTCAACAATTTCCCACCTATAAATTTACCTTTTTTTAACACAGAACAATTCCTAACAATCCCAAAACCATGCAATGCAAAATGAGAATATTTATTACTAAAACAAGAGCCAGAATGAGCAAAATTACCTCCTGAGATTCTTAACTCAGAAACCCTGCCACGTGAGTTGCACGTGACCCCAAACCAAGAACACTGATTTGTGCTTGTTGATTTCCAGCTTGAAAGCATATTATGTGGGTCAAAAATGGCCTTTTTCATCTCCAAGAGTTGACTTTTCTCTGAAAAGTCAACAACTTTTGCAGAAACAATACAGAAAGATAACAAAATGAGAACAATTCTTGCCATTGCAGACACATCCCACATGTTTTTTCTTGATAAAAATCAATAAAATGGAAAGCCCAGATATAAAAATGTAAACTTTATGATATTTGTGTGTTGGGAATCAAAGAAAATTGATAAAGATTTCTGCTTTGGGAGAAATTAAGGAGAAATTTTTGACAGTTTGAATTTTATGGTGTTTTGGTTCTCTACTATGTGTGTGTTTTAGAAATAACTGTAGTCGGTGTTGTGGGGTCAGGGTTGGGACCCACACAGTGTGATGTTAGATAGTCAAGAGTCAACATGGCGGCCAAGTGTAGATTTTAGTGGTGAAGGAAAGGAAGCAACCTATGAATAGCTTGTTGACAAGTCAGCAGTCCGTGTGGGTTTCCTAAAAATGACGTGTACAGTTGTGGGATCACATTAGTTGGATGACTTGTCCACTTTTTACAATTTCTTTTTTAACGTCAATGGCTAGAAATAAACTAGCCATAAACGATAACAAGACCAAACTCAACAACGATAACAGACAGACGATAAATAACATGATCAAATTCAACAACGATCCTTAAGAACAAACATACAAGACCTAAAATTAAATCACGACAAGTAATGAAAATAAAAAAAATAAAAAACACTTTTTTTATAGGAAGTGATTTTGGTACCATTTATTTTGATTAATTTACTAAAACCATACATCAAGTGCTTGTATAGTACTAAAAGATTACCCGCACAATACGGCGGCGAGACGTGAGTGGCGATGGACAATGGTGGTGGCGGGATATGGGGTATTGTAGGTATTTTAAGGGATGAGGATATTGTGGGTATTTTATGTGATGTTATTTAAAGGGTAATATGGATATTTTAAGGAATTGAGTAATAGAATAATAATAAATGATACTGGTAAAATAGGTATATTAAGTTCTTTTTATAATGTATTATAAAAATAATATATTATTAATTAATATATTAATAATATAGATATTAAATAATAGACATTATGATATGGTAAATAAGGAAATGTTGAAATTTTTTAAATTTTAACACTCTAACCATTTGCTTTATAAATTAGTTTAGATGTTATAAACTACATGAATGCTTAGGATATAATTTAAGACTTCTGTAAAAAATAAAAAATTTTTTTAAAAAAACCACCTTTAATCCATCCCCACAAATATAATGCGTGGGACTCGAACCATGATAGGAAACTTCAAAGTCAAATATCTTACCAACAGACCACTAACTCCATTGGCAAATTACGCAAATTTTAAGTTTAGAATTTTAAGATTAAAAACTAGGATGATCCTTTATTCTAAAACTTGTTGCATGAAAGGTTCTTTACAACTACTAACTTTTCTATATTATATCATTTTATCTTTATTTATAAGAATTGTATTTGTAATTTTATAAACAATAAAGACCAATTCTATAATATTCAAGATTTATATTATTTTTTTATATAAATTTAACTTTTTACGTACTTAGTTATTTTATTTTTAGTTATATATATATATATACACACACAATAATGTATACAGATAAATAAATATTTACCAATTGATCATAAATCTCATTCCTTTAGGTACTCCATGCAAAGCCTTTAAGCGAGAGTTTGAATCTTGCGAGCCTCATACATGAGAGATTTATGGTAAATAGGTGTTTCACCGGTGCAGTAGAAATACGGGTTGTGAGCGGGTAACGCTAAGGTATCGGGGATCAGCGGGTTCCCTCCATTTACCCTTTTTTTTCCAGATAAATAAATATTTGTGTACATATATTAATTTAACAATGTTTATAATTGTATAAACGCTATTTTTTTTTTAACTATCATTGCGTATTTGTAAGTAATGAAAAAGACATAAGATGGGTTTTAAATTTACTTCTCTTCCATCAATATTTTTTGATGGAACGAAATTAAATTAAACCTGAAACCTCTTATTAAGTAGTCTAAAGGTATGTTTAGTAAAATTGACTAAAAATTGAAATTTGTAACTGATAGCTGAAACTTAAAATTGAAGCTTATTTTTTAGTTCGAAGTTAAACATATATTTTTTATAAAGTTGTTTGACAAAATAGCCGGAATTGGATTTTTAAAATGTGAAAGGACACAAAAGAGATATCAATAAAATAAGATAAAAGCCATTTTTTTAGGAGTATTTATGTATTTTTACATGTTATAAGCTCAAGCTAGTTTCATAAACTATTCCAAGTAGTTTATATTTTAAGAACTTATTTTTAAAATAAGCTTCAAACAAATGTGTCAACCAAACAAAGCTAAAAGGTTAAACTTTTTTAAAAACTAGCATGCTATCCACGCGTGGCGTCTAATACAATTTACACCCGTACATTACTAGAATCAAGAGATTGATTAAAATAAGTTTCTTCCAAACACACCAAGAGCTTACGCAATTTAATGTGTTATATTTTATATTCTTAAAGTAGATAATAAAAAAAATTGCTAATATTTGTAGCTGTATATTTTTTATTTTCAATTTAATTAGATGATAAAAATTTTATTTATAATTGTAATTGTAGATAGTTTGAAAAAGTTGGGAATTTTTTTTTCTTCATATAATATATTATCTTTTTAATAGGTATTTAGACAGTCTTTAAAACTATTACTAATTAATTTTTTTGTAAAGTGTATTTCGATTCAGACGTGCTGGAGACAATTTTGACCTGTGATTTGCAGGACCTCCAACCCCTCCTTATGGAAAATTCCTTTGAGATGAGAACCCCAAGACTCGAACCTGAGACCTTGGGTAAACTCACCTCCGGAGCCCACATAGTGGATTAGTTAAATACCCCTGGCCAACCCACCTAAGTGAGTTGGTTTTAGTTATAATTAGATAACAATCTCGTATTTAACATAAATAACTAAACCGAAGGATATAATAATGTGCTTCAGTAACGTATAAATCTTTTTATATATATAATAATAATAAATAAAATAAAATAAAGTAGAAATATAAATATTAGAGGCTTGGTACTTTCCCAGCTCAATAGTGAGCATGCCATATGGGTTTAATGAATATTGGTAGGTGGTATTACACAATTGCAGCTGTACTATTTCTCTAATAACCAGTTGTCGATTTTATTCGCCAGCAAAGATTTTGACTCTATAAAAACAACAATAATGTTTTTAATGTAAAAGAAGCATAGGGGAAACATGTTTTTAATGTTACTCTCAATAGTGATTTCGTTACTTTCTTTGTTAGTTGTGTCAGTTATGAACTGACACACCCCTGTTAACAATTACGCGTCACTTCCTATATCACTTTATTATTATTTTTTATTCCAAAATGATCACAAGGACCCCACACTTCTTTTTCCTTTGCTCGTCGCTTAACCGAAGACAACAAACCGACGTCAAAAGTGACGAGACGGTGCCCACGGTGTCACAAACCGAAGAGCTCGTCGGTTTCAATTGAAGAGCTCGTTGGGAGCGGTCTAAGGTTTCATTGTGTTTTTACAAAACTTGTCACTTGAATCGTAATTTTAGAAGGACCACAGTCTTAAATTGATTTTGTCACTTTCTTTGTTTATTGTGTCAGTTCAGTACCACATCAACCTTCTGAACTGACACACATCTGTCAACAGTTACGCGTCACTTTTTTTTTGTCACTTTAATACTTTTTTTATTCCAAAATGATCACAAGGACCCCACATTTCTTCTTCCTTTGCTCGTCGCTTAACCGAAGACAACAAACCGACGTCAAAAGTGACGAGCCGGTGCCAACGGTGTCACAAACCGAAGAGCTCGTCAGTTTCAATCAAGAGCTCGTTGGGAGCGGTCTAAGGTGTCATTGTGTTGTTACAAAATCTTGTCACTTGAATCGTAATTTTAAAAGGACCACAGTCTTAAATTGAAATAAGTTAACAAAGAATTCGACCGGTGGTGAAGCTAGATGTTACATTTCGGTGATTTTATCAGTGGTCCAATGTACTTTTTACCATCAATTGGTCCAATTTACTTTTTACCACAATTGTGAAGCTGGATGGTGCATTATATACTGATGGTTTAATTGTGTGGCGATGTTCCTTTAAACACTTTCAATGGAGGTTTATAGGAATAGTTTATAATGATATGGCACCTAAAAGGGGTCACAATGTCTCATTCATGATGGGAGGTGATAAACTCACAACCCTTTTTATCTATCCACAACAATATTTGCATTATATGGTTGTACTGTATAACTATTTGATGCAGGTATTGTTGTGGATGGATAAAAAGTGTTGTGGGTTTATCACTACCCATTCATTATTAACCCATAACTAGTCTTTGTTAGCATCACATCAGAAAAATCTACCCCCATCACTAATCAATAACTAATCTTTTACAACATCCCCAATACATAACTAACACATCACTAGTTTGAGACACACCGTTTAACCCAATCGAAAACAAACAAAAAAAAAAGAACAAAGCATTTTCACTCATTATCCCAATAAAGAGTGGCCTCATGATGAGCCAATAACGATTTAGTCCTAATGGTATTTGCTTATTATAAAAGCAACAATGAACGGAAGATGAGTCAATGATGAGAGCATTGGGACCTCTCTAAGTGGCAAACATGTTATGAACCTCTCAATTATTTAGTAATGTTTATAGAAGTTCATAAATGGAAGTTCATCCCGATGAAATTTGGAGAGAACAAATTTGGTCTCATTATTAGATTTATACACATAAATTTACTAGTTAGTCATATTCTTATTATATTAAATATAATTGTAATTGGGACCCAGTTATGAACTTAAGAAAAATTTATATATTTAAGGGATAGGTTTATAGAAAATCAGTGATTTATAAAAACTGATGTGACATGACGTCATAATATTATGAACTTGAAGAAGTTTATATATAGAAGATGCTTTTAAAATAGGGGATAACTTATATAATGTTAACATCATATAGTTATATGATGTTTCCCCTCACAAACCTTAAATTCAGGGGGCATGTTTATCATGTGTGAAAATGGCTGTGAGGGCAACATCCTACTGCTAACATCATATAACATTTTCGATTTAAGATATGATGAAAGTAACTTAAAGAATCGCAACATGTGATATGCTTGTTGTGAAGTTAGTGTTTGAAAAAAGCTGAGGCTTTTTTTTTTCGACTCTTCTTACAATAGGTTTTATTTTAAACACCTAAAAGGGTTTTTTGGAGTTTTTCGGATTGAGGTTTTTTTTTCTCAATATCATATCCAAACAGAGTTATATTTTTAAACGAGACTTATTTTCAAAAGATTGGGGCTTTAAGCTTCTAAAAGCCTCTCAAAAGCCCCTTACCAAACAACCCTACTTATATGTTTTAACCAATTGATGAGAATCTTAGAACATTTTTAGATTCTTCGAATTCGGGTATGTCTAAGCTTATTTTAGTTTGAGTTTTTTTAAAAAAAAAGTTAAAGTTTTTAGTTTTGTTTGTTTGATCATTTGTTTAAAACTTATTTAAATAATAAGCTACTTATAGTAGAAACTATCTTGAGCTTATGACAAATCCAAAGCTCATACGATGCAACAGCTTCCAACATAATTGTTGAATGTCTGTGATCATCTCGTGTGAATTGACCTCTCCATGCAGTTGGACAATTCCTCTATGCCCAATGCACAAAATCATTGCTTCCTGGCATTCTCGGTAGCCCGTGAATCTCATGACGTGGTTTGTATAATCTTTTGATGTCTTGGGCTGTGGGTTTCTTAAGTATACGTTATTGAAAAGGTTGTATACACACTTACAAAAATTATCCAATGATTCAAGGGCCATTATTTCACTCATTTGCAAATATTCATCGGTCGCATCACCGAGGATATTGTATCCCAATTGTCGTAACGCCGTTGTGCACTTTTGATGAATGGTAAAAGGACCATCCATTTTTGATCTTGATCGTTTACTACAGTGTGCCAGAAATCAGGAAAACAAACACCATTTTCATCTTTTTAATACTAGGACGAATCGTTTTTGTCAAGAACCTTGTCTTGCTCTATAACATATACACAAGATCATGACGTTGGGGTTTAACCGGTAAGCAGCACTTGACAATAACCTATACACAAAACCTAGAAAAGTGTGTTTTTTCTATGTAGGCTGAACGAACAGTTCATCACTACGGACACAATTTGTCCATTTATCAGAACTTCAGGGCTAAAAGGAAGTAATTTCGCAGTCATTATTTGAACTGTTCTTCAGTTTGAATTTCATAACGAGGTAATGTTGCATGTTTCAATAACCCGAAAACATGAAAACGCATACCACCAACTAGTTGTTGTATTGGCGTTCAGAGCCCGAGCTCCACCTTTTTCCAAATGAGCAAAAGAAAAAGCTTATAATCTGAACATCCACGGTCATGGGAGGAATCAAGAATCCTTGATATACATATCATTAACCATATACACTAAAACAAATTCTCACAATCAAAAGATAAATGGATGGCACGCTAAAATAGATGGCAACATCCATACAAACATGCTTGTAGATCCCATTTCATAAGTAGACATAAATGGGTCATGTTGCTGTTTTGGAGTGTTTGATAAGCCAATCGATCACCATATCTATGTTTATAGATTCCTTGCAAGAGATCATGTAGCAACAGACTTCTCTATCTGTAATAGTGTCAAGGCCACTATACGAAAGAAAGGAAAACAAGAACAATCAAAGTATCAGTCGGAGCAATACCAAAGTTTGGCTTTGGATTGTTGACTTTAAAGTGTCGAATGACTTACAGTTGATCCACCAACGCTTGTTTAGTTAGAGCTTGTGACTTATCTATCTTATTTCCTAGAACAAGCAACGGAATCCCATTTAAAGATGGCTTCATCAAAAGGTCATGTAGCTCGGTTTTGGTTATCGGAATGCTATCCCAGTCCGCAGCATCAACAACGTACCTGTATTCATTTTAAAAGATTTCTTTTCAAGTTAAGATGGTGTTTAGATGTCTGATTTGAACGTAAATATCTAATTATTTGACTTTTTTTGGGTAAAAGGTTACCCCTGGTTAAGTTACCTAATTATTTGACTTCAATTGATAATAATCGGTTGACTGCCCTCGGGCCTTGGTCCTAGTGGTATATGTGGTGACCCATACCAAAAGGTTGTGGGTTCTAGTCCCATGGTGGATAATTTGTAAATATGTGTGGATTTTGTTTGGATTTGTAGTTAATTTGTCTTTCAAAAAGAAAAAAAAAACAGTCGTAGTGGTTGGGGTGAAGTTAAAGACGGTGTTTAGATATGTGTTTTGAAGGTAAATATCTAAGTATTTTGACTTCAGTTTATAACAACAGGTAATAGTGTTTGGGTAGACCAATCCATATATTCTTATTCTATCATTACAACCTCAAGAACCAAAAGAACATCCAGATCCAACCACACTCTCCAGATTTGTTATTTTACAACCAATAGTCTAATACTAATTATTCACCATCACATGATCACCTTGATAACACATCCAAAAACCCCTAAGTCGATAGTTACCTTTTTCCCCATGATATTTTCGACAAATCATATCAAACTAAAAGTAAAAAAACTAAGTTTGCTCTGCTAACACGAGTCAAACTATACTCTTTTCTTTTAGAATGGACAAAGTACTACAGCGAAAATAGATGACAACTTTGAGAAATGGTCGCTTTGGATTGTGTTTTATCATTTTGGAACCACAGAACATATCAAATACCCAACCCAAAATATGGGAGGGAGAAATTACAAAAATTTTGAGCTGGGAATTCAAGGAGGAGAATCCACTCACCCAGATCTCATCATAAAAGCCGTCAACCACAGTTAACTGAGGTCATAGATTTAAGTAGGTCAAACAGTTTAAAGGTCATCCAACGTCTATTTTGCTGTAATGATAGTTAATGCATCAATCATGTAAAACACGTGTTTACAGGTCAACGCAACCTGACAAAACACATGTCAAGCTGTACAAAAAATGGCTTTGTTTCAACTCAAACCTGTATCAACCCAGTACCCTTGCCCGCCCATCCTGCAACCTCTATCAAGAGATAACTATTAAGTGAGAAGTCAACAAGTGTCAAAATCATTAAAATAAAAAGGGAAGCAGATGAGAGGCTTACAGAATGGCAGTGACTCCTCGACAATATCTCTCCCACATGGTACGAAACCTACGTTGCCCTCCAAGATCCCAAAGCTTTATTGTCACATTTCCTTTGGTAACTTTTCGCATATTAAAGCCAACCTAATTTCCAAGTTAAACAACAAATGTAATTAATATAATGTGTGACACCATATAGCATACATATGTATGCCTGATTTTGCTAGTAAAAAGATACCTACAGTTGGGATCATGTCCTCGCTGTAGCCGCCTGTCTGGTGATTAACGAGTTACAAGTTAAATTTATGTATTTGCAGATAGACAGAGTTAAAAAGAAAATAAGGAAAAGATGAAAAACGCTTACGGCAATGGAATTAACAAGAGATGTCTTTCCAGCATCTTGTAGGCCGACCAGGGAAAGTTCCATTTCCTGTTTAAAGAAAAAACTGATATCTAAACATGGTGAGAACCTTAAACAGAGCTCACTCGATGTATTCTATTTCTGTTTTATTCTTTCAAAATGTTGCATATGCTATGTTCTACGTTAAAATCTCTGACGGACAAGACTCAAAAACATGCTGACAACAAAACCGGATTATCCGGTACATGGTCTTGACTGAAGGGAGGGTGTAATTTACTTCTTTACCTGTTTTAAATATACATTCCGAGGTCCTCATATTTATATATAAACAGTTTTTTGACGGTAAGAGCACTCACAATTGTCTCATTAGTTGCCCTCATCACTTGATGTCACCTCGGTACTTCTCTACTAACACACAATCGACACACTACTGCCAATGGACCTCATCACTTCCTTCATCACTTTAATATTTTATTAATTTATACACATATACACACACATCCACACATAAATAAAGAAAAAAGAAGGAAAAAAAACCAAACGCGTGACCCCTACTTCATCACTAACTCGTGGGTGAACCGAAGTATCCAACCAATGCACCAACTGATGAGTTGGTGCTAATGGCATCACTAGGGAAGAGACACTTATGTCCCACTGATAATCCAACCGATTCATCCATCGGCACTGCTCTAAGGTAACGTAGTTTAGTATCGTTGGCCCAACCAAAATATATATACACTTGTAGGCTCCAATAGGGCTTTACCTAATGTATCATCATATCTATAAACAGTTGGATACTACAAACTTACGCCTACAGGGTTTCTTTAAATCTACATTTGTATAGACATTTTGGTACGGGGATATCATCCGTACTGCAACATTACGCAACCTTAGGTACTGCGCCTCTCACATACCGGGGATTTAATATGTACATTAATAAACTTCAGGGGGCGAAATGAAAACTTTTTTCTTAACAAATCTGCATTACCGATCCATTCCCCTTATCCATAAGGGGATATCATCCATGCTGCAACATTACGTAGGATACGGGGAGGTGAGATGTACACAGGCATACCTCCACCGAGGTAGAGATAATGCTTCCAAGTGTATTATCCGTAATAATCACCTCTCCATACCCCGTTTATGCAGGGACGGTTGTTGTTGTAGTACTATGTTTGCGGTTGCAATAAACTTCCATTTAATGATTGGTTATTAACTTTCAAATACAAATATGAATTAATACCTGCGAAGCAACATAAAAACAAGACAAAGGAAAAACAGAAAGAATTGGTACCTGCGAAGCCAATTGAGAAAAGAATCCCACAAACCCATTTCAATGAAAGATGTGTGTGTGTTTTTAATTTTTAGTTACAAAAGTGAAAGAAGCTTAATCTTAATCAGGTGTTTGGTCTAGCTTTCTTGAAGACTCAGGAAGAAAAAGGTAAAAACAAAAATTGACAGATTGTGGAGCAGAGGAAAGAGTGGTACGTATCTTTGTGTTTTGGCAACTACTTTTTTATTATTATTATTATTATTATTATTATTTTAAATTTAAATTCTATTCCATTTTATATACTCTATATACTAATAGCAAACGAATTAAATAGTGAAGCAAGATGCCTAGTAGAACCGGGTTACGTTGCTGGATGCTTTGATCAAAAAGAAATTAGTGGGGTCATGCCGGTATGACTGAATATGCGTTAGAAAGGTCAATCCCTCGCCCACGACACCAAAAAGGGGTCGAACACAGCTCGCCTGCTTCCATAGAATAATATCGTGGCAAGGTAGACCTAAGTGAAGAAGTGGTCATATTGGATCCTTGGGAACCATCACAAGTACGGTCGACATTTATTTATTTAAACGAGAATACCGTGTCGTCCAACGGAGCCTAGAAGAAGATGATTCGCGTAGACAGCTGACTCCTTTTCAATAGAAAAGAATAGCCAACCAACCCAACTGGCTAGTCAATCTCAGAAAGAAGATAGGCTGGCAAACCGTATACGTACTACCACGATCCCGACCTTACCAGCACCGGGGGTGTACTAATCAATGAACCCCTGAAACCTATTTTCTTTTTTGACAAAATCAACCAAGCCTAACCGGTCACGACACTAGCCTATCGCGCAGCTGCCAGTCGGCCTGTCTGCTTAGTTTTTTTGCTTCATTTCTAGTTGTCTGTCAGGCTGCATGCTTCATTTTTTATTATTATTGTACGAAAAAAAACCATACATATTTCGTATTGCAAACCTTTTTTGTGTAGTTATTGGTTTTTTTTTTTTTGAAAACTGTGAGTTAGTTGTTAGCGATCGGGTACCCACAGTGACATCCAAACGAGCAGTATGCAAACCCCGATCTATGATCCACATTCCCTCGTTACAACCCCCAAGGGAAACCCTTGATAATACCACTTTGAAGGGAAAACCCCCACGACAAACTCGAACGCAAGACCTTTTAAAGAGGAAAACCCATCCCCGCATTACAACATATGGGTGGTCAATCCTTTTAAAGGGGTTGGTTGCGTTTCTTTTAAATACATATAAATTTGTATTGACATATTGTTTTGCTTTTAAATAGATATAAATTTGTATTCTTTTATTTTTTCTATTTGTGTTTTTACCTTTTTCGTGTCTAACTGACTGCCAGCGTGCATGAGAGTCACAATATTCAGAAACGAGGTCCAAGAATGAAGAAGGGGTATAATTGATGGCATAGATGAAATGGCTCGAAGTCTTATAGGGAAAGTGATGGCAAAGGAAGAAGTCAATATACGCTGCCTGAGAAAGTCTATGGCCCGTGCTTGGGTTTGTAGGTCCCTAATGGTGAAATGAGACTGATTTCTAGATTTCAGTGATTCCTCGGGGGGCCACCAATGGCTACTAGAGAATCCATACAAAATATTTCGTATTGCAAACTTTTTTTGCATCGTTATTGTATTGCTTTTCAATATATATAAATTTGTATTAGTTTTTTTCATATTAGTTTTAGTTGTTTGTCAGCCTGCCTGTTTGGTTTTTTTTTTTATTTTATGTTGCAAGCTTTTGAATGTGGTTGTGACACCCCATTTTGTTTTTTTATATGTATTCGATATTGCAAACTTTTGAACAATCTTCGTATGAGATTTTTGGATTTATAAATAGTATAACGAAACTGCATCAATAAGAAAGACAAACACAATAGTTGAAGCCCCGTGGGGCTTATAAAACCACTGGTTATTATTATTTATTTATATTTTTTGAATGACAATAATATATATTATTAATAATAAAATAGACTGACTACCAAGATACTAGAGGTCACAATTACAAAATCTAGATATATAAATAACTACACAATCTAGATTCTACCCGAAACTTTAACTATTAAGGTTGTAAAAGGGTTGGAAAAAACTTACACTACTAGAAAAAGAGTCTAATGTGACAATGTTTTTGTGAGGACATAATGTCCTCACTAAAGGACACTAAAAGACAAAAAATTTGGTCTTTGTTGAATTTTTAGTTTGACTAAATCTTTTGTGAGGACAGTCCTCACCAAAAGTAAATTTTATTTTTATTTATGATTTTCTTTTTAGAGTCAAAGTCAAAAAGAGGAAAAACAGGGTAGACTTTTGTTGACTGCATCTTTGGTGAGGACAGTCCTCACAATAACTTTACTATGTTAATTATTTTTCTTTTAAAATGATATATTTATATTTATATTTACATTTATACGTATTTTTAATACTTTTAAAAATTTTCGATTCCCACCAAATATATAAAAATTCCCGGTTTAATATTTTGTGAGGACTGTCCTCACAATAGATTTTGTGTAAAAAAGAAATTTCATTTTGTTTTATATTTTAAATTTCCCTCCATACCCAAAAAAATATTTCAATTCCCTCCATACCAAAAAAATATCCCCGTAAACTTGTTGTGAGGACTGTCCTCACAGAATGGTTTTTTCAATTTATTTTCAATAAAACTTATGTATTTATATATATTTTCATTTTCTGTCAAAAGAAAGTAGTGTACCTATACGTATAAGGTGTTTTTAATTTATTATTATTTACTTTTTATACAATTCGAATATATATTAACAAATAATGTATGTATGTATGTATGTGTATACACTACAAGAATTGTTGTTTTAATAAAACCGATTCTTTTGAAAACATCAATAGCAGCAACTTATTTGTTTATTAACAAATAATGTATGTATGTATGTACGTATATGCATACATTAATACTTGTCGATCAATCATGTCTATCAATGAGATATCAAACGTATATGCATTCATACTTGTCTATCAATGATGTCGA
>JAOEHQ010022656.1:0-14301 GCA_025447715.1 Asclepias incarnata
TAAAAGTTTTGACATTTAATAAAAATTAAGGATCTTTTATTAGTATATGCCCTAAATCTTAAATAGAGAAACCACTTGTGTTTTAGGCTGTTTCATATTACGTTTTACAGGGCAAAACAGTAAAACATGTTGATAAAAAGAGAATCAGTAATATACCTGATAAACTTCGTGAAGCTGATGCATTCTTTGCTTCAAGTGGAAGAACTTTAATTTTAGGTAAGGTTCCAAAGGCAAGAGGAAGACGAATGCAGGAAAAAAAGATTAATAGCCAAGTTAATGATATACGTCGGTAGATTAAAATGTCAAGTGGAAGAGCTTTAATTTTAGGTAAGGTTCCAAAGGCAAGAGGAAGACGAATGCTGAAAAAAAAGATTAATAGCCAAGTTAATGATATACGTCGGTAGATTAAAATGTCAAATAGATGCGATTTACTTCTTCTAAATCGAATATGGCCATGATTATTATAAAGGGCTGTAATGCATTTCTTCAAAGCGATGAAATGACAATCGATTCCTTTTTTCAATATCAACATAGTACTTAATTTTTATGGCATATTTAATTACTTTTAAGCCTTGCATTGAAAAAAGTTCACTGAAACTTCCAAATGCAGATTCAACATAACATATTTAGATAAATGGAAGAAAGTGGCCATAAGGGAATAAAAAATATGAAACTTCATTATATCGGTGTGTCCAAGTATACTCACCCCCGGGAATCCAAATTCATATGGCCCGAAGCCATTAAGTGCAACTAAAGGAACAACTGCAAGTGGACTTTAAAGCCTACAAAACGAACAATTGAGGGTTGTGAAAAGTTGATTTCAATCTTTAAAATAATTTCATCTGACTCTAAATGTCAAAATATAAGTAATGTAAATGTGATACCAAATGATACCAATCTGATAAGCAACAAAAACTATGGAAATCTTTAGCCTCATTTTCCTTTTTATCAAAACATATATACAGAGTAGACAAAAACAGAAAATGATAGCTGTAGCTAAATATCTGAGTCTCTTCAAAGTGGAATAAAACACAAACACAAACACAAAGATAGCTTAAATAATGGAATGAAAACACGTTGGCTTGAATATTCTTACTACGAAAACTAACAATAATTCCAAAATCCTCATTTTATTCCAAAGGAATGAAATTCCATCTTCTTAAACGAATAGGGGGAAAAAGCCCTCACAGAGACAAAACGACGTCAGGCAGATGGATGAATCGCATAACGAAAAGGGAAAAAACAACACTAACCGGCGACCAGTAGCAGCAGATGGATGAATTGTGGAGTAAGCTGAAAAGCAAGAGATGCTTGAAGATACCGTGGAAGCAACACAAACGCTTGAAGACGCTCTTTGAGCATATACCAGTAATACTGTAAAAAAAAAAAAAGAAAAAAAAAGCAAAATACAAAAAGAAGAAAAATTAGATTCGGTGCACATGATAAAATCTAATCAAAACCCTAAACTTTCAATTAACATAGTAACCCCAGTATCTGATACATCCAAAAGAGTATATACACAAAAGCACACAAAAAAAAAAATCAACCTACGAATAGGATCATGGAGACTATTATCATCATAATCAGAACTATAATCAGAAGTATTTGTAGATATATGTGTATGTGTGTGTTAGGTTTTGGGGTTGTAAGGAGAAACGAAGCAGGAAAAGATTTCATTGAAGAAGAAGCCATGGAAGATCGTTGCAAATCAAAGGATGAAAATGGATTTTGGGTATAAAAAAAAAAGGAAGAGAGAAGAAACTGGAAATTTCTATCAGAGATATGCATAAGAAAGTTGTATCTTATGCTTAAAATTTTATACTTTTAGCTACAGTATTCTTCACATCAAAGTTGTATCTTATGCTTAAAATTTTATACTTTTAGCTACAGTATTCTTCACATCAAAGTTGCTTAAGTGAGGATAAGGAAATCCTAGGTGGCATTCACTGATCTCATCCACCTAAGCATCTTAGGTGTCATCGTTTATTGAATGCCACATCAACTCGCATCTTAGGTGTCATCGTTTGTTGCATGCCACATCAACTTTTTGTTTATGTGTCATGGTATAATTTTTCCACATAGGCCTTTTGTGTAATATTATGTAATAAAAAAAATCACCAGGGACTCGAACCCGTGGTAGGCGGCTTGATGAAACATATATTTTCCAATTGAACTAAATGTTCATTTGTGATACATCTTCATCTCATATTAATATAGAGCTCTTGAATTTAATTAAGTTATGGATATGTGAAACAACATATGGAAAGTAAAAACGTTTTTTAGTCTATTTCGTTACTAAATTAGTAAATTCCATGGGAAAAAAAAGGTTAGTTAATTAATTAACAATGATAATAACATTAAATATTATTTGAGATATTTGTTTCATATATTTTTTTTTAAGGATTTTACTAACAACAACGATAGGGCTGTCAGGTTGTCAATAGCAAGCATAAAAAAATTATATCTTCCATATAAAAAGCTCACCCATTTGAATTTTATGATAAAAAATAAAACTTTTTATGCACGCTAATAACAACACATAAGGCTATCATTAACAAAACTCATTTTTCAAATATATAAAAATAGACCGGTTTTTACGGCCCGGTCAGACGGGTTGACCCTTGAACCGTACCCTTCCTTAGACCGGTTCGATGTCTGGTCCGATTATGAAAACATAAGGTGTACAATCAATTAATAATAATCAACACATTAACTTGAGATTATATTTGGTTCATTGATGATATATTGATATTTTAGATTTTAGATTTGAGGTTATATTTGGTTTATATTTTAGATCAATCTCAAGATTCGTAATGTTGTTAATATGATCGACTAAAGTTTTTTTTTTCTTTCAAATTGGTATTTAATTTGTTGCCAAATCTGTATTTTGTGAAAGATTTTATGAAGTCAATATTCGGCTTTTTAATTTTTGAATCAAGAGATTAAACATATACAATTAGTTTATGCCATTGTGAAATTTAGGGGGATTTTAGAGTATCTTTTTTAGGCCTCATTTTAATTGCTCTAAGGATTGTTCAAAGCAATAAAATGGAGAAATATTAAGAAGGCCACACACTTTATTACCTTAATCTGTATGTTTCATTTTATGCACTTTTATTTATGTTTATGTTTATGTTTTTGTTTAAAGTATTTGTGCAATGTGTACATGTTTAAGTCAATAAATATTGTAAAGTTCAAGTTGTTTTAAGCCATGGATAGCTTTACGTTGTTTTATCATGACTAAAAAGCAAGCAAGAACTCAAGGTTTTGATTTGCGACAATGAAAGTCATGTTACAAACCAAACAACAGATTTCGTTTATAAATAACCGAGCCGTGCATCGCACGGGTTTTAACCTAGTAACATATATATTTATCTATCTACGGTATAAGTATGAACTCTCTTACTTTAATTAGTTACGTTTTTATATCAAAAAGAAAATTTTCTTTTTTGTTTTTAGCATATCAAATATAATGTTTTAATTTGATTTTCTAAATTAAAATTTGTTTCACTTATCTCGTTAATTTTAAAAGGTTCATGAATAATATGAATAATCGGGTGTTTGGCCTAACTTTTCAATTTTTGCTTATGCTTCTTTAAGAAAAGCAACTTATTGTTTATGTTACATAAGCTTTTCAATTATTTTTGTGTGTTTGGATTGGTTTATTTATCTTATGAGGGAAATCTCTTAAATATTATGATAAAACTTCATAAAAATAGCTTCTCAAAATAAGCTTATATAAGTTTAAAAACTTAAGTTTTAAAAGCTAGCCTAAAAACTAATTTTTTTAAAGACAAAATAAGCCTAAAAAACTATAATTAAAACAAACACCCCTAGGGGCCGGGCCCTAAATAACAAAACAAAACAAAACGTCAAAACGAACGTAGACGAGTGGGTCAATATCAACATATCAATGGGCCTAGGGTTGGGCCTTACTTTTTTTTTTATTCTTATCTATAAGTTGATTACGGTAAAAATAAGTTGATCATAAACAACCGCCGTGGGAGAGAAACGGGAAAGATGTTTCTACGAAAGTTTGCGAGGCCATCAATAATGATGACGACGATGAAGATGTCGTCAGAGGCGGCTAAGGAATCATCAACAGCAATAAAATCCGGCCCGGTGCCGGAACTAATTAAAATATATGAAAGAACGATTAAAGACATCCAGAGTATACCTGAAGAAGAGGGTTATCGTAAAGCCCTTGAAGCCACCACTCGCGAACGCCTTGATATTTGCTTAGAGGAAGAGGACCCTGAAACTATCGAGAAGCGAATCGGTTGCGGCAAAGTTGAAGAACTCGTCCAAGATGCTAAGTTTGAATTTAAAATCCTTAGCAATTTGCTCGGTCCGTACCCCTCTTTTTGTTTTTGCAAATTTGCTTTTACTAAATTATTACTATTACCTATTTATATGATGGGAAAATGTTATATGCTGCTAACATCACCTACTGCACACACATAAATATTTTAATGATAAAAGGGGACCCCTGAATTTAATGTTTCTCCTCACAAACATTCACCAACATCACCTAACTATATACTGTTAACATCATATAAGTTATCCCCTTATATGATAATCACTTCAGAAAAAAAAGAAGGCACAAAGCTATTTGACAATGTATTGATTTTTGAGAAATATTACTATCTTTTTTGTACTTTTTATTTTGTATTTGTTAAACATACTATGCTACACGAATGCGGATGGAACCAGGACTTCCGAAAACCCCCTCGTTAATCCACCCGGGATTGTATATTCGTAGTATCTAATGTCTTTCTATCTTTAGTGATCATGATGAGTCTGATGGTAACATTGTTATTAGTAGCTAATGTCGCTCCACGGGTATTGATTAATGTTTGTGTTGGTTGCAGAATGGGACCCATGGGGAATAAACAAAGCCTATGTATCTGATGTAATCAATCAATTTGATCAAGTTACAAAGCTCGCCGCCGAGCCACCTGGTCTTATTCCTGATGAGTTATATGAGAGGCTTAAAGATCTCGCCAAGGCTACTTGTGAGAAAGATGAACTGAAAACCCGGGGGGGTAGCGAAGAGGATAATTCAGAAGACCCATATAGCAGTGAGCCAGATGACAAATAAGGTCCACTCCATCTAGTCTAGATATAAATGTGGTTTTCGCATATGTTTTTCTTGCCTTCCATACCATTTTCGCATAGCCTTCAAGGCAATATAAGCTCGCTTTCTTGTCATTGTGATTGGAGAATTTTCTAGTGTTAAAATTGGTTATCATAATGGCTGGTACGTTACAATATATTATTATGACAGTTACCCTTGGCCTATATATTACTCTATTCGATGCTATAATATTTGGTACTAGATTTATATCCCGCGTGATACGCGAGAATAATAAACTTGATTTATGTATTTACGAGAAGGTAAAAATAATGACGTTTTGAGTAAAAAATACATTTATTATTTTAGGCAAAATGTAAAAAGCATTTAGTTACGGGTATGTGAAGAAATATGTATAAGTAACAAAATGTTTTCCTGATTTCATTTCTCTAGTCTGATTGTCCAATCTGATTTCATTTCTCCAGTCTGATTCCATTTCTCTAGTTTGATTCTCCGGTCTGATTCCATTTCTCCAGTCTAATTCTTTTTCTCTAGTCTAATTCTCCAGTCTGATTCTATTTCTCCAGCCAAAAACACTCTCGAGTCTGATTTCATTTCAATCTAATAAATGTATAAGTGTTATATCGTTAAAGATATAATAAACTCTTTAAAGATCATGAACTGAAATCAATATAATAAATTATTTAAGGATCACGAATCATTGTAGGAAATACATTTACTCTTTTACAAAACGATAAAAATGAGAACAAATAAACTGAAACTGAAATAAAAAATAACTAAAATCTGAAACTGAAACTGAAATCTGAAATAAACTGATTCTGATTCTCTAAAATAATATATAAAATAAGTATGATACAATATAGTTGAAACGACCAAACTCGAAAACACAAAATATTTTTTTTTTTTTTTTAGGGACCACCGTACAATACGGTCCTGTGTACCGTATCATACGGTCACTCACGCACAAAACCACCATTTAACGCCACCGTCTCATACGGTCTCCACCACCGTATGAGACGGTACCCTGGAAAAAGCAACTTCAGCGTCTCAACCCCAAAACCCAACGTAACCCAGGAGCTTTAGACTTTACGCTGGAAGTACCAAAAACGAGCCACCGTCTCATACGCCAAAGAGGGGCGTATGAGACGCCGAGCCTCTGACCAGCCCAGAATTTCCAATTCCAAAAATGAGCCAAACCATTTTCCGCAACCAATCCAAATGACCAATTAGACTGACCAGATTTACCAACACCCTCGATTATACATTTCAAACCAAAATGTCACTTTTTACGTATCACAACTAAAAGTTTAATAACTCTTGACTCCAATGGGTCAATTACCCATACCTTTACCCATTTTGAAACAATTTGGTCAAATTACGCTATAACACAAATTACGTACAATACTTGACCTCGAATACCTTAATTGATAATGTATGACCAATGACACAATTTCGACCAAAAGGAATTTCATAATATATATAACCAACCCAAAACGACCAAATCGATTACAACTGATTCGTTTGACTTCCAAAGATCCACAACTACGAAAATAACATTTCATTACATAAATCATTCAAGACTTTGACACTAAACTCGCATTACCAAAATGACACAAATTACGAGTTTATACCGAGAGCCAAAGTCTAGGGTCATCTATACTACTAATACCAAAAGATCGCCAATACTTTCATTCCGGCTATATACCTTCAAAGTCCACTTTCACTAGCAACTTTACTTCAAATCAACTTTGGTTCCTATTACCGGTACCACCTATAAAATGGGAAACATCTAAACATTAAGCCATACGCTTAGTGAATAAAATTGTACACATCAACACACACATTGGAGGATAACAATCAACAACATACGCATGTAGCCTATGGTACCGTCGTACCATCTCTTGCATGCTCAATCAACATCATTTCACATATATGGATCCATAAACATTCATAGCATCAATACGTTGTACATACGCATGAGCAATTCAAATAGCCATCACATAGGCATAATCCGAATCGATTACAAGACATAGAAATCCACTATCATCTTGTAACCGACCCAATATACATATAGATGTGTACAATAATACTCACCTCCAATGCAATAATAACAATCAAGCTAGCCACAATCAACACAATCGCTCTATTGCTTTCAACCTAGCAATAATCACCATTCACATATAAGGCTAGTTTCATAGATAATGTTATTCAATCCAAATCATAAGTTTCCCCATTAACCCATTTCAATACATTTCCATGGAACTTACTTTCCATCTTCTAAATCTCATTTTGCTAGTATTTTCATAACCCAAAATACCCATTTCATATATTAGTATCATCACTAGCAATTCATCACATTACCATTGACCCATTAACAATATTCATTTCTATAAAAAAAACTAATATCATTATCCATAACAATGTATGATTACTAAGTAACTCAATACTTGAGCTCAAATACTCAATCACCTCTTTTAATTAAAAACCCCTAATTTACTTAAGAACCCTAAAATTAAAGAAAGAATTTGAAGATTAATTACCTTGAAATTGGATTTAAAATAGAAAGATGAAAACCCACAATCCTTTCTTCTTCTTCTACTAAATGTCGACCCACACAATAGATTTCCCCAAATTGGATATTACTAGATGATGAAACTTGATTCTTGGATTTGATAATGTTGAAATGGAATTACTAGAAAATATTGGAATGGAATGGAGATGGAGAATGATAGATGGATGGAGTGTTTGAAGTTGAAAAATGAAGAGAAATAATTAAGCCAAGTATGGGAGGCCATACTCCCTCCCCACTCCGGCTTTGAAAATAATTTAGGTGGGTTTATACCCGCTATCCACTAAAGTTCCAACTAATAAATATTCCATTCTCAAAATAAAATGCTAGGAACTTTTATTTACTTCAAAACTACAAATATAGGTTATTTTATTACCTTTGAAACTTGGGGTGTTACAATTTACTATTGAATTTGAGGATCCTTTCAAGTTGAAAAATAATTTGACCTATCAAGTTGTGATTTTTGTAAATATAAACAAAATATGGAGTCTTTACCGTTGGTCCGGTTTATTATTTTATTAGTTTTTATTTCTCACAAAATCATAACTTGATAGATCAAATTGTTTTTCAACTTAAAAGGATTCTCATCCATTTTGATGACCACCATCACATAAACTTTTAACCAATATATACATTTACATTACATTACTAGATCAAGTCATTAAACATGGTTAAAAAAATTGTTATCATATAGACACTTGAAATTACGTAATAAAAATGATATGTAACTTATATGATTGATAGAAATAAATACTAAATTCATGACCATTTATTATCTAAAAATCCTCAAAATATTTTAAATTTGAATTTGAAATCATTACTTTCATAATCACTTAATACTATCATATATAAATATATTTAAACTTTGACAATTACTATTTCTATAATAACCACATCTACATGGCAATGTATAAAACAAAGTAAGAGCACAATGTGATGATTAATCAAATATCTTACATAGCAAAGAAAACTGGATGAAGATCCTCTCAAGTTGATACAACTTAAGAGGTCAAGTTGGAAGGATTTCAACCATTGGATTAAAATTAAGGGTCAAGATTTAAAAATCATCTTTGAATTTTAACCTTTAATTTTAATTCAAGAGTTGAGATTCCTCTAACTTGACTAGTCAAGATAAGAGAACTTGAAAGTCCAAGAAAATTAATGTTAGATAAGCCCAAACATTACTGAGAGATATTACTAAACAATTTTGTATCATTAAAACCATATTCAACGGTGGATATATATACTTCTAAATAAAACAGTTTTTGTTCAATTTTATTTTATTTTTTTAAAGTTTATTTAATTTCTTTTATAGAACTTATTTTTATTTATAAAATAATACTTATAATTATATGATGGGATTATCTAACTTGTGTCCTAATCCCAAACATAAGGTGCAATTAATGTATCAAATATTATCGAAAAATGAAAAATACGTTTTTTAAGAAAAAAATTATTATTATTTTATTTTCTAAGAAAAATATATAATGTATTAATTGTATCTTATATGTGTCTTAGTACATATGTTATATAATCCCTTATAAGATATCAGAGAGGATCTCATTAGAAAGAAAAAAACATGGCCATTGTTAGTTTACATCCTTGGAAGCAAAGTATCACTTAAAGTCTGCTCCACCAAAGAAAAATAGTTGAACGTGGTTGGTGGATGTTTTGGAATACAGAAAAAGAAAGAGGAAGGTATTTACTACTATTTAGAACTTTATTTTATAACAATGCTTGGTTCGTAGGATTCTCATTTTTTTTTTAATGAATATTTCAAATCATAAATATCTTTTGATCGTTTTCATGACTACTTTTAACTATTATTATTATTATGATTATTATATAACTATAGTTTTTAATTAATTAATCAACCATTTAATGATTGCATTCGTTTTTTTTATCATTAGTATAAGTATGAAACTTTCTTCTTCTTCTTCCTTTTTTACAAACATATACATTTGTTATTTGTGTGAGTTATTTTGAGAACCCTTACAAAAAAAAAAAAAAAAAACGTGAGAACCATTCTTGGCCATTAATTTTAAAATTATAAAATTCTATCTTATTCATTAAAAAAAATTTATCACAAAAATAATACATCGTTAGATGAAAAAAAAATATGGGTAGTCTTAACAATTATGGGTAGTCTTAAAAATTATGGGTAGCTATATTTAAGACGAAGCGGGGGATAACCTCTCTAATGAAAGAGGACGAAATTTAAGACTACCCATATTTTTTTCCCCGTCTAACGATGTACAGTTTTTGAGATAAAATATTTTGAATGAATTAGATGAAACTTTTGATTTATCAAGATCAATGACCAGAATTGATTCTTGTGTCTTTTTTTTAAGAGTTCTTAAATAACCTTCCCAAAAAATCAAATCGAAGTTAAAATTTGGGCCCAGATCGTTACAAGCAAGTCTAATCGCTTTTAACATAGTTAGGCATCTCCCATCCATTACCACACATTCTCAAATTCTCACTGTCACATCAGCGCCACATCATCCCCTCCTCCCAGAATTTACCCCCTAGCAACCATACCACCAAATTCTCAACTTCCCTCATTGTCACATCATCACCACATCATACACCATCCTTTATATATATATATATATATATATATACATATACATAACACATACACACACACATAAAGGCATAAAGCCATGTTCTCAAGAGAACGGTTCCCAGAACGCGCCCCAGAATGCGGCCGTGACATCGGCGTTCTGGGGAGAATTTGAGAACGCAGTGAGAACACAGGGATGGTGACATTGGTGTTCTCCAGAACGAGGAGAATGAGCCCAGAACGTGGTGAGAATTCCACCGTTGGGACAGGCCTAAATTGAACTTCGTCTGTTTTATCAGCCATATCATCTCTAAGCAACTTCTCATTTGCATTCATGGGGGTGTTGTCAACCTTGCAGTTCTTCATTCCAAACTTGATCAGAAGATCATTCATATACTTTTCTTGAGACAAAAAGACACCTTTTTTAGTTTGTTTTACTTCTAATCCCAAGAACAGCTTTAAGAGCCCCATATCAGACATCTCAAACTCCCTTTGCATCCCTTCTTTAAATTCTTTCAACAGCACACTTGATGAACTTGTATAAACAATATCATCAACATGCAAACGTAAATAAATCATCTCACCTTGCACCTGCTTCACATACAAAGTTGACTCATTGACGCTCCTTACATACCCATTTTGTGTAAAGTAACCATCAATCCGAGAGTACCAGGCCCTAGGCGCCTGCTTCAATCCGTACAAGGCCTTCTTTAATCGATACACTTTATCTTCATTACCCACTTTCTCGAACCCCTCAGGCTACTGAACATATATTTCTTCACTCAAATCTCCATTCAAGAAGGCGGACTTAACATCCAGTTGTAAAGCCCAACCTCTTTGAGCTGCAACAGCAGTAACCACTTGAATAGTTTCAAATCGAGCAACGGGGGAGAATGTCTCCTGATAGTCGATCCCTTGTAATTGAGAGTACCCTTTAACCACCAATCTAGCTTTGTGTCTTAACACCTTGCCATCAGCTCCTAACTTTGTTTTATAGAGCCACTTTAACCCCACAACATGTTTCCCAAGAGGTAAAGTGACCAATTCCCACGTACCATGTTTCTCAATTGCCTCTAATTCCTTCTTCATGGAACTTGCCACTCTTGTTTGGAATTAGCTTCAACATATGATGTAGGGTCAGAACCAGCAGTTAGAGCAAAGAATTGGTCTTCTTCATCAGATGATAAGCCTTCACCACTCACATAGTCTTGGAACCTTATAGGCGCATTTGAGGATCTTTTTGGCAGGGCTACATGAGGTGAGGCAGTAGGTAGATGGGTCTCATTTAAAGGTTGACTTGAGACTATGGAGGTAGTATGAATAGGTGGATTAGGGGGGAGGGAGTGGTCACCCCTTCCCCAAACTTCCCCAAATTGCTAATCTATTCTACTCAATCTTGCATTTTTCTTCATGAGATGGGCCCACATTTAGTTCCCCAAGCTCTCTTTTTCTTCGGTTTAGTACCCCAAAATTACAACCCCAAATATCAAAACCAATATGTGGCGGTGGTGTAGATACTCGGGCCCCCCCAACACCAAACCAACCCCAACCCCCACTCCCTCCCCTCTTAGTGTCACTGGTTGAAAAAGGTGGGGTGTTATTTGGTGTCACGTGAGTTTGGGATGGAGTAAGTATATTATGAGTGTGATTATTTCTAGATGAGGGTGCTTGGGGAGAATCAAAATTTGATGCATTAACTGATGTATCATGTAAAGGCCCATGTGAGTTGTTCCCATCAAAATCTAAAGTACCTTCACTCGTAAGATTTTCTTCATGCAAGGATAAGGGAAAAGGACCATCTAATCCATCAGTTGAACTTTTGCTTGAGGTGTCACCCTCACCCCATTTCCATTCTTTGTCTTCCAAGAACACAACATTTCTCTTTACAGTGAGCTTTTCACTCATAGGGTTGTAAAGTCTATAGCCTTTGCTTTCATCAGAATACCCTATGAGAATGCATTTTTCCGACCAGTCATCAAGTTTTTTTTTTGTAGATGAGAAGGTACATGACCAAAAGCTATGCAACCAAAGACCCTTAAATGACGAACAACTGGCTTTCGATTAAACCAAGCCTCATAGGGGGTTTTATATTCCAAGGCTTTTGTAGGAGCACGATTAATTAAGTAAATTGCAGTAGCTACCCCCTCAGCCCAAAAACTGTGGTAAGTGTAATTCTTTCAGCATGCTACGAGTCATTCCCATCATGGTTCGATTTTTTCTTTCCACCACTCCGTTATGCTCTGGAGTGTATGGAATAGTGAGCTCTCGTTTGATGCCGTGAGTCTCACAAAATGAATTAAACTCACGAGAGCAAAATTCACCTTCATGATCGGTTCGTAGAACTTTGGTGGGATGATCAATTTCCTTTTCAACTAGGATTTAAAAACTTTAAATTTTTCAAAGGCTTGGGATTTTTTTTTTTTTAAAATATACCCAACACATTCTTGTAAAATCGTCTAAAAGTAGAAAGTAGTAACGACTACCACCCAAGCTCTTGATTTGCATTTCTCCACACAAATCTGCATGGATCAATTCGAGAGGTTTGGATGCTCTCTAGGAATGTGAAGAGTGAGGAAGTTTATGAAGCTTCCCAAGTATACACCCTTCACATGATGTAACAAGGTTTATACTTGGAAGTCCATGGACCATGAGATTGTCAGAAAGTGATTTTAAGCCATTGAAATTCAAATGACCATACCTGGAGTGCCAGAGGCGAGATTCTAGATCACGTGCGCTAGGAGATTCTAGATCATGTAACAAGGCTTGTTGACAGGAAGCTTTTGAAGCATCAAATATAAACATATTGTTTCTTGTAACCTTGATCGTCATAAGGTCAGTCCCCGTCACATTGTTTTTGATCACACATTTGTCCTCATCAAAAAGAAGTGCATATCCCATTTTCATTAACTGGCCAACACTCAGGAGATTGTATTTCAACTGTGGAGCATAGTACACATCCTTGAGCAGTTTGCAACTGCCATCGTTCATGTTGATCCGCACCGTACCCTTGCCTTCGACCTGCAATTTCTTTTTATCTCCAAGGTTAACTTGTAGTCGAAACGATTCATCGAGTTTTGTGAAGCTTTCCTTAACTCCGGTCATGTGATGCGAACAACCAGAGTCAAGAAACCACAGACAATGGACTTGAGGGTCCTGAGTGTCATGAAACAACATGAATAGATGTTCTTCTTCAGGTTCCTGAGGAGGGTTATCATTAGCAGCAACTTGAACTTGTGAATCTTCAGCAGCAACTTGAACTTGTGAATCGTCAGTGTTATACCAACAATCCTTTTTTACGTGGCCAAACTTTCTGCACACCCGGCATTGAGGTACATTGTTACGATCAAAAGTTCTACCTCGTCCCCGTCCCCTTGAAGCACCTCGTCCTCTTCCACGAGACGACGTAGGTTGAAAATAGAATTTTGAAAAACCTGCAACACTTGTTCATCGGACTTTTCTCCTTTTTCTTTTGAGCGACTCTTGAGACGAGCCTCTTGAGATTGCAATGAGCCCATGAGCTTAACCGGGGTGAGTTTTGTCAGGTCAAGAGAGACCTCCATAGAGGGGACAATGTAATCAAACCGAGGGTTGAGACTACGAAGTACCTTCTCTACAATGGATTGGTCAGAAACTATTTCTCCATACGAACGTTTCTGACTTACGATTGCCATTACTCTAGAAAAATAATCACCGATCATCTCATCGTTTTTCATTGACAAGTTTTCGAAATCTCTTCTCAAGCCTTGCAGTTTAATTGTTTTGACTTGCTCATCTCCTTCGAACTCCATCTGTAGGATTTCCCATGTTTCCTTAGCACTCGTAGCAGCAGCGATTCGGGAGAATAATTGATCATGTACAGCTTGCTGTATAATAGCCATTGCGTGAGCATCCTTTTTGACAGCCGTTTTGAGACGGCTTTGGTCAGTGTCAGCTGTGTTCACTCCTGATTCAACAAGCTCCCAAAGATCACGAGACCTAAGAATCGTCTTCATTCTGATGCTCCAATATTCATATCCGTCCCCTTTGAAAATGGGAATCGGAGTTGGTTGCATTGCGAGTGCAGCAGTAGGT
>JAOEHQ010022667.1:0-14298 GCA_025447715.1 Asclepias incarnata
TGCTTTTTTACCTAAAATTTTAACATACAAAAAAAAAAAAAAAAAAAAAAAGAAAAAGTACAAGGGTTAGGGTGCCTTAAACGTTTCTTTTGTATATTTAGATGCTTCTTTACTTGTTTATTTCTAATCACCAATTAACAATCTAACGCTAACATGCTCCCTTTTTTAAACTTGATAGTTCACTTGGCAAAACACATTATAATCATTACAATTCATTTTTTATAATAAAGACAATTTTACCATACACCAAGTATTCAATATTTTTTTGAGTTTTATCTAACTTTTCTTTTATAAATAGACTATTAAACTTGGTCAAACTAAAATAATAAGATTGACAATTAAATTGGAACATAAAAATACCAACTGAGAAAGGCATGATTTATGAATTATTTATACAATTAATAAAATAAAATAAAAATTTAAACTATTATCTAAATCATTTTTTCTATGAATGACAAAGCTTTTCACTAACTAGCCATTCCATTATCAAGAAGAAACAAAAAAAAAAAAAAAGAGTCTAATACATATTATAACTGTAACAGAATGAATCTTTTCTTTATATATATTAAAAGATAATTGATCTAACAATTTATTGACCAATTACAGCTCCTCGTTCCTCAAAATTAAACATTGTTGGTGTCATTGTTAATCTAATTATAATACAATAATAAAAGTTAAAAATCCTAATAATCATTATCCAAATATATTAGTATATTAGGGGAAGGTGGGTATGTGGTTGTCTCTCATTTAAACTTAGATGGGGAACCCATCACATCTCAATATTTTAATCATTAAAAACATGGGGCCCAAATCATTGAGTTATTTTTTTCAAAAAATATTAAAATATTAACATATAAGAGGTTCTCCATCTAAGGCTCTAAGACCACTCCCAACCCAGAATTCACATTCTCAAATTCTCACTGCCACATCATCGACACATCATTCTTTCCTCCTAGAATTTACCCAGAATTTACCCCCTACCAACACCACCACCATTCTCGCCAAATTCTCAAATTTTCACTGCCACATCATACACCATCTCTTTATTTAATTATATATATAAATATAAAGTATGCATGGGACCAAAAAGAGGCACACATCACTCACACACTTCACGTTCTCAGGAGAAAGTGAATCTCAGAACGCGCCCAGAATTCTTCCGTGCCAATGGCATTCTTTCCAGAAAGTGAGAACGAGTTGAGAATGCATGCTGGTGCCATTGGTGGAATTGAGAAAGCGAGAATTTGAGTTGAGAACGCGCGAGAAAGCTCCCGTTGGGAGAGGCCTAAGCTTAGATGGGGAACAACCTCATATTCACTTTTGTCGGTATATTATTATATTTATATTAGTATTTATAGATAAAGTTTTATTAATTTACACTTTTTTGTTTTCCATCAATAATTTATACTTTTTAGCCCTTAAAAGAAAAAATCTCACTAAATACTTAATTTATAATTATTACAATTTTGTAGCCATCAACTTGAGAAAACTTTTTTAATTTTTCATCATTTAATTAATTAAAAAAAATTAACATATTATTTATAACTCTTTCTTTCTTTCATAAAATATTAAAACTATATATTAACTTACATTTTCAATGATTGTATAAATCAGAAATATTAAATATTTATAGAACTAATTTTAAAAATTTAATACAGTTATTTTAACCTACCGTATATATATACGATACTAAAATCTAATAAATAATTTAAATAAATAATGATATAACAATGTTTACAATTCTTTAAATATATAATACTTTGACATGTAGTCATTTAACATGTAATTAGACTCATTTAATCCATATGAATATTATAACGAAATATTAATTTTATAATGTTTTTAAAATATAATATTTTATGTTTGCCCGTATATATACACGGGACAAAAATCTAGTATATTATTATAACTATAACTATATTCAAGTTTTAATTAGATCATCCGTGATATCTATTAGCACATGACATTTGACAATATGTTTAAAGTGAGATTATTATATCTTTCGAAATTAAATATATTATGATATATATTTATGCTTAATGAAAGACGTACTTGAACTTATTTTTGAAGAATTTATTTAATATTTCTATTTTTGAATCGCTATCACACACATATTAAAAACCAAATTTGCCACAAAATATGTGTGGTATTCAATTAAGTGGTCACTGGGTAGATAAACATTGGCACGAGATGGCCATCAATGGACGCGATATAAAGTGATCTCAAACATTGATTAGGCAATATATGTGGCATTTTACCTACCTTCTTAAATATTTCCTTGTCAAAACATTTTATTTTCTACGGAATAACATATAAAAATTACTATCTCCGTCCTAATTTAAATGTCTTAATTTGACTTTTTGAGTATTTTGTTTCCAACTTTGACCGTAAATATTTTTATTTGTGTTATATAATACTTAATTAAATTTATATCAATGAAAATATATTTAAAACTCAATTCATTCATATATTTTACATCAAGTTTTATATAACACAACAAAAAATATTTACGGTCAATGTTGAAAATGAAAGACTCAACAAGTCAAATAGGACATTTAAAATAGGACAGAAAAAATATTATTTAAGTGATTAAAACAATCTCACTTCTTCTTTTTGCTTATTCAAGAGTTAGCATTCAAGAGGGTTGCTATGGATAAAAGGAAGTCTGGATTGTACTACCTCAAGAATGCTACTGACGAAGAGATAGAACTTGAAATAAAAACGAGAACAGGATTCCTTCCTTAACCTAAAAAAAATAACTTGAATTAAAAAAATAAATAAATAATGCAAGCCTCTTTAGAGTTGGAAATACAGGTGCATCACGAAATAAAGTGAAGACAACAAATGTTGCCTTTACTAATTCTTTCATATTATGAGTGTATTGCCTAATATTTCTAAACTGTTTGATGAACAAATTATGTTACTTTTATGACATTTATGGCAAAGTTTGCTAAAGTGCCATATTCTTTGAGAGATTCTCATAGTACATACGTGTTTAAGCCTATCACATTAATATTTGGGGACCTTATAGAGTTCCCACATATGACAAGTACATGTATTTCTTTGGCGATAGTTTTATTGATGAGCTTAAAGCTTGTTTAATTATTGATGGGAAATTGACAAAAAAATTAAAAATTAAAAAAAAAATTAAAAATTAAAGTTTGAGTTTGAAGAAACTTTTGCACATGTTACAAAAAATGGTAGTTGTAAAAGAATTTGTATGCACATTTTCTTTTGAAAATATCATATTCTGAATCTTGAGACACTTGATTGTCATACCGATGCATCACCAATGAAAGGACATTTTATTAGTTACGAAAGTAACTAATAAATGAGGGAGAGTATAAAAGTGCAAGAGCTAATGTGCATAGAGACAAAGGTTGAGGGGTGTTATGTGTCACTTTCTAAATGTTGTAATATGACATGTATTTAAGCCATTTTTTTTGTTCATTTGATCTTTAATTGAGTTTATGTACAAAAGTATAAATTTGTATCATTCGATCACAATTATCACAACCAATTTCATGAGTATCTTATAAAGTTTCGTTATTATATTCAAAGTTATCACCACTAATCAAACCGACATTGCAAGTAAATAAGGGATTGTGCGTCAAGAAGTACCATGCCTATCATGACAACAACTTCGAGAAACTGCATGAAAATTTTAAGTTTATATAAAAATCCCCTCTCGATGAGTAGAATTGTTGTTTTCAAGCTTTGAGATTTGTCAGTTATGCGATGACTCATAAACTTATAGGCCGTTTTTATGATTGGTATCTTATAAATATTTAAAGAATTTGTGTGAATTGTATATTTTTTTGGACTGGTTAGTTTCGAATAAACCTCCTCACCATCAAATGGTGAGGTTTTAACTCGACAGCGGATAGTCGGTTGTTTACGTTCGTTACCACAAGCCGAGCAACGGTGTCGAATGAAAAACCCCACTAGGCTTCCCTAACAACTGGGGATTAATAGAATTTGAATTTATACCTGACAAGATTTAAACATCCGCCTCATAAGTAAAACCTAAATGTCTCACCACTTAAATCATAGATCTTTGACTGTGTGAATTGTATAGTTGGCTTTTTTTTTTAAAAGGGGGAAAAAACAAGTAATGTTGTTAAAAGAAAGAAAAATATCTTAGTATTGCTATTACAGCTACATATGAATTTAAAGAGAAGTTGACTTTATAAATTATGTAGGATAGGTGTCTTTGTGATTACTACAAATAAATCTACAATCATCTATCTATTTATTTATTGATATATATATATATATGTGTGTTGTATATGTATGTATGTATGTCCACATATTTATATGCACCTTAAACTTAAATTCCCACCTAGCTCCTCTTTGCTCTCAAAAAACCACTCAAACATGAAAGCTAGTTTTTTTAGTTTTCTCTTCTTCTTACTCTTTATGAGTTTCATGTTTGCTGCAACCGCATCAAGTAAGCTAGCTATACTCACTCTAACCTTAAATCTTTTTTTTTTTTCATTCATTTGTAGATCTAATGAAAGCTCATTACCCACCTGTGTATTATAATTAAGATTCATGTTTACAAACTTTTAAATTATCTTGTGAAAGTGGAGCATCAACAACTATTTAAAAGAACTCAATTAAGTTTCCTATAGATAGTTTGTTTTTATTTTATATATATAATTTTTTTTCTTTCGTATTTGTTTTGGTTTCAATTCAATGAATAGGAAGTTTTGGATGGACAAAAAATGAAGTTGCTCTCCAAGAAGTACATTTTCAGGTTCTTTATCCTTCTCTAACTGATGAAAGATTATTTCATTTATTATACAACTCTTTTTGTTAATATTTATATCACTTGGTTTGAAAATTAAGTTATAGTTACCTCAACATAATATACAGAAGTTGGTTTTCTCTCTATCTACGATTATCGCCATCAATTGTATCGAAGAATTCAACACAAGGATTATATAACAAAATTAGTTTTTTTAAAGCTAGCTAAAGGTGTCAAAATCTTTTTTATATACCAACATGTTGAGTTAAGTTTGAATAAAATATTTAGTTGGAGGGCTATTATTAATAAACTTATTAGTATAGCGGGTGAACATGTTAATATAAATGGCAAATTATTACTCTACTATTTGATTTGATAAATATAAATATAATATGATAAAGGTGTGTGTTACATCTCAAATAAGTGAGGTTCGTTTAACGTCATAATTGGATCATCAAAAGTACACTCAAAATCGATCTGGTAAAAAAAAAACTTTATTCTAAACTTGTAAAATATGAGTGCGTTTTGCACGTTATTACCTCAAAGACTAGCATAATATATAAACATCCATAAGTAGTTATTCCATTAATCCATAGTCCATATTATCATATTTCATATGAGTTCATCAACAAAGGTCATAAGTTTGCTATTAGGGACATCCTATTTTGTGCTTTCGCAGTTCATCTTTTTAGCTAAGTGTGAATTTTAATCAATGGTTGCAGAACAAAATAGACACGACGAGCTATGAAGACGGCATAGAGTTTGATGAGCCGACGACAAGAAGAATGGATTTTGAAAACACAGATTATGGAGGAACTGGAGCTAATGATCGCCATGACCCTAAGAGCCCCGGAAGACCTTAAACGCTAGACAGCTTAAACTACTTGTAAATCACTACATAATTCCTCTTATAACTATTTGGCTTGTTCTCTAGCAATCCATTCATGTAGTAGTCGTTTGTTTGTGAAAACCAACATCATATATGCTTTGTTGACATGCTACACAATGTGATCATAAAGATGAAACAAAAAGATGTAAACTTGATAATTTACATATACTTGATATACGGTTTCTTTTGGTTCCTACATCAAACCGCCAAATTAAGACTAGGAAAACGAGTCTTTGAGCCAAGGGACTGAAGAGCTGCCACCACTTCATACATAGAAGGTCGCTTTTCTGGCATGACTGACGTGCACTGTAAAGCAATTTCAAGCATTCCTAAACCTTCTTGTTGGCATGAGCTTGAGATTTTTGGGTCAAGAACTTGAACTGACCCGTTACTGATGTTAACTTTCCTTCTGACCCATTTCACTATATCGACAGACTCTTCACTTGACTCCATTGGCTCTGCTGCTCGGCCTGTTACCAGCTCTAGTAAGATCACACCGAACCCATATGTATCCATTTGTTCTGTTGCCTTTTTGTTGTACCCAAACTCTGCACTCAAATAGTTTTGCAAGTAATTAGTAATTTAGTATCTAAACAACGAATCCAAAACACTTATATTACAAAGACTGGTATGCATCATTATGGATAGATATAAATACCTGGTGCCGTGTAACACGAAGATTTTGAAGCCATGGAGGATTGGAATGCATTTTCACCTACAATCCGATCCAATGAAAAATCCGTAAGCTTAGGCTCAAGTTCCGTGTCCAAAAGAACATTTCTCGATTTAACATCTCTATGAAGCAAATGAGGAACATAATCTTTGTGAAGATAAGCCAACCCTTGAGCAATTCCAATGGCAATGTTCAAACGAAAACTCCATGCCAATTGAAAATTCCCTGTGTTGATCATATCACCAAGACTTCCTTTTTCCATACATTCGTAGATCAAAAAGATTGAATCATCTGAATGGCAAAATCCCAAGATTCTAGCTATGTTTTTGTGTCTTATTTTCGCCATAGTCTTCACTTCAGTTTTCAAACTTCTGAAAGATTGATTTCTTAAAGTTGGCATCTTTTTCACAGCTATGAGCTCATTACTAGGCAAGTTTACAACGTAAACTCTACCAAAAGCTCCATAACTACCTCTAGAGGCTTTTTCATCCATTGCAATGATCAAATCATGTTCAGTAACTCTAAGCGGGTAAAAGAAAACAGATTTCCAGTTACCCGTTTCAGATTTTTGGATTGAAGATCTACGAACAACGAAAAATCCAAGCGCCAAACTCAGTATCCCAGCTATTAATGCTAAAGAGATCAATGCACAAGTTAGTTTTGATATGCCTATTTTGCGGCTAGAGTTACTGTTGGGACACGAACTAGACAATCCGGGCCCACACAGATCGGGATTTCCTTGTATGTAAAAAGCAGGAAGACCCGAGATTAACGAAGAGGGAACTTGACCGGATAGCCTATTGAAAGACACATTAAAGAGGGCAAGTTTCAAATTTTGAAGCTCAAGTGGGATTTCTCCAGTAAGGTTATTATGAGAAAGATCAAGGTAAGTTAACACAGGCAAATCTCCTAATGACTCTGGAATTTTACCAGCAAAATTGTTATCTGCCAAAGATAAAGAAACCAACTTTTTACACTCTTTTAGCTCTGGGATTTCCCCTCCAATGTAATTGTGTGAAAAGTTGATGATACTCATTACAGGCGAATTACAAAAATTCGGTGGAAGCTCCCCGTATAAGCCATTAAGAGAGGCAGAAAATCTGTATAAACTTTTAACCAAGCCAAGACCATGAGGGATTTTGCTAATGAAACTATTGTTATCTATCTGAACTTGTTCTAGTTGAGAAGCTATCGATATCGAATCAGGAATTTCACCCGAAAACTTATTGTTTTCGGCTCTAATAACTTTAATCTTTGGCAGTGACCACAAATTATTTGGGAAATCTCCATGAAACCTGTTGTTTTGTATCTCTAACCTCTCAAGATTCAAGCAATTAGCAACAGAAGTATTGACTAATGTTCCATTAAAAAAGTTTGTATGAAGACTAACACTAATAAGCTCATTTGATTCACAAATCCCATTTGGGAAAAACCCAAAAAGATTATTCTGTGAAACATCAAAAGACACCAACTTTTTACCAAATCTTGAAGGTAAAACACCTGTAAGATTGTTCTGAGAAAAGTCAACAAAAGTCAAACTTTTTAGTCCACTTATGGAGCTTGGTATTTCACCATAAAAACCAGATCTTTGCAACAAAAGTTTCTCAAGTTTCATAAGCTTACCAATATCACTGGAAATCTCACTCTCCATAAATGGATTTAGTGACAAATCAAGAACAACTAAATTAGTAAGATTTCCAAAAACATTTGGCACATTTCCTGATAACAAATTGTTACCAAGATTAAGTTGTTCAAGATTGACTAATGAGCCAACCCCATCTGGGATCTTTCCTTCAATATGGTTTTTACTTAAATCAAGAAACTTTAAGGACTTAAACTCAGAAATCTGATCAGGGATTGTGCCCCAAATGAGATTACTACTTAAGTTCAAAGTGTTCAAAGACACACATTGAGAAAGATGTAAAGGAATAGGTTGGTTAAAAAAGTTATCAGCCAAGTTAAGTGTGACAAGATTGTTGAGTTGACATATAGATGGTGAGATTTCACCTGAAAGATTAAGGTTTTGAAGTGTCAAAGATGAGATAGTGCTGGTGGTGGTGGTGGTGCAAATGACCCCAGTCCAGTTACAATAGTGAGTTGTGGTGGTTTTGGACCACGATGAAAGATGGTTCATTGGGTCATTAATAGTGGACTTAAATGTTAACAAAGTATCTACTTCTGAAGTTGATGCTGGTGTTAATGATGAAGATGGATGAATGGTTATGAAGATGAGAATGAATGTGAGTTTGAGTGTAAGTGAGAGTGTGCAGTGAGAAGCCATTGGAGAATGAAGAGAGAGAGAGAGAGAATTGTTTAGATAGATATATGGAAATAAAGTGAATCCGTGAAGTGAGAGTGACATTTTTTTTTTAATATTTGTAGGTAGGATGATTTAGGGAGTTTTGTCTTTTCGTATGTATATATGATGTTAATGTATATGTATCCGTGAAAAATGAAAATTAGCTATGCAGGGAGAGTATCAATCTTTCTTTATTTTATTCTCTGCCTTTTTCTATTGTTTGATAGAGTAAAAAAAGATGTATCATGTAAATTTTTTTTGTCTTTTATCTTTCTTTAAAAATTGTATTAGAATATTACCGTAGCAAAAGGAGTTTATCATCAACATGCTACTTGTTTGTTACTAGGAGTGTTGGGCCATATATATTGATGTTGCATATATATATGTAGCATGTGAATTAACTTTTGTGTGTATATAAATTTATAAACAAATTATGTTAAATATATGGATTGTGCTATTAATTTCCTATGTTTAAAAATTTTGGATGATGATCACACGTAAAATCAATGCAATATTTTGGACAACTTTTTTTATAAAGGTGAAAATTATTTTATCAACTTGAAGATATCAATATCCCAAAGCCTTGGATCCAATACCTACTATATATAGTCACCATCTAAAAATCCTCTTCAATGGTCGGTCTTTGGATGGCAATCTGGGGCCTCTCTCTTTCGCATATACCTCTCCTTGTCTCCTTCATAAGGTTTTTCTTTACATTTTTTTACGCTTAAATACAACACCGTTCGTGCACATGTCATGGTTTCGACATCTTTGTTCAGATCCCCACATTCGTGGTTCGGGCCATCATGTGGTACTCTTTTGGTCATGGTTACAACCATTTTTAAGTGGGTTTCATTCGGTCATGGTTCTGAAATTTTCTTTGGTCCTTTTGTGGGTCAACCCCAAATATTCATCCAATCGTTTTGAGGGGTTTTTGGTCGTTTTGACTTTTTGACGGCGGTGAATATATCTTAGTATTTTGATTTAGTATCTTGATTAAGTGTGTTGGTTTTCGATAAGAATATATAAAAATAATATATTTTATGTATATTAAAATCACGTTAAATGTTTTTTCTAGATGTTGTTAATATATCATATTTCTCTTTTTATAAAGGAATTTATTTATAAATACTACTGTGAAAGTCATGTGATGCATGTGAAGATGACTGTAAAAAAGGAATCACGACTGATTAAATTTAGTCCTGGATTTGACGGAACAAACAGAAATACGATTGTTGTTTGTTTTGACTTAAAGTAGTTAAAAAAGTTGAAAGCTACGACAGTCTTCATTAAAAGTCAACTGTCAACACCTACACATATGGCAACCTACGCATGTTAGCATGTATACCACTCATCTTTTTATACATGTGTTTTTTGGATTTTTTTTTTAAGTACATATAAATAAATCAAATTTTGTCTAAAATGTAATAACTAATGCTAAAAGAATAGTATTTGACTTATGTTGCCAACGAATTAACTTATTCTTTCATGTGAAAAAAAATAATGTTTCTTATAAATAAAAGGAAATTTATATTGATAAACGAGGAATGCAATTATGAGGAGTTGAGTTAATTTATATTGATAAACAAAAAAAAGCCCCAAAATATCAAATTAAGACATTTAAATTGTGACTATGTTGCATCATCTTCATAGTTATAAACAATTCTATATAAATAATAATTAACTCTTCTTACAAATCTACGTGTATATATAGATATTTAATTTAAAATTTAAGCTTGTAATTACGTATGAATAAATGTATTGAAAATAGAAAAAAAAAAAAAACTTTGCATTTAAAAGCTTAAAAAATTTAAAGTTTGAAGTTATATAAGTTTATCCATATTAAAAATTTTGGTGAGTCGAAAGTTGAACAATGGAGATTCAACCAAATTACATAATTATTGAAAACGTGAAGATTTAAGTAATTTATTCAAATTCTATATTTAGAGTTTTATTTATTAACTTTTTATATGTTTTTAGGAGTGAGAAATTAATTCAATTTGTCACGTTATTTTTACATATTTGTTCTTAATTCTACTTGCAATTATGTGATGTTTAAAGTAACTACCATTCTACCCGTGTTACGTAATGTCATTTATTTTCTTCTTGCATTAATTAGATATGGTGGTAAATATATATATGACGATGATATATTTGACAAACATACTATAGATTGAGATGAAATAGTAGAAGATGTCGAAGATATAGGTAAAAGGGTAAGTTTGAAGAAACCTCTTGATCCCCACCGGTACCATTTTGGTAGCCACCAATTCCACGTGCAAGAGAATTTTGGTTGAAAATGGTTCAAAGATCGGCATTTCCAATGCCGGCCCTTACATCTCCAAGTCACTCACACATTTGTACAAAATGGGAGAACATGTAAGCATAGACCGGTGTTCTAAACACCGTTACAACGGTTTCTAATGAAATGGCAAATCCCAGCGCTAGGTATACTTATTTTACTAAACTCCTTCGCAAAAATACCTTAAACACCCAAAATACATACCGTTAGTACAATTTTTTCTTTCAATTGAGACCACTATCGGCCTGTGCTAACAATTACTAAATGAAAGATAATGAAAAGGGAAAAAATAATCAAATTAAGACATGAATACCATTGTGAGATGTAGTTATGTATGTATGTAGTATTAAGGGTTATTAAAATCCTAAACATATTGTAATTTTTATTTATTAGAAAGTTAATTATCTTTCTCTTGTTCAACAAGTTATCTTTTCCTTGTTCATGCATGAAGTTGTATATTGGCTATATAAAGTCTTCATTCTATCAATAAAATTAATAACAATTCACAATCATAATATGGTATCAAAGCCATAAGCTCCAACGAGCAACTGATCCCTAAAACCCCAATTTTTTTAATTTTTTTTTTATTAATGCAATTTTAAAGGTACCTCAAAAGTATCATTTACAATGGATTATTTCTCCGTCGTGGCTCGTCGATGTCTCTATCTGCCTTAGCAGACTCAGACTGGGGTGGCATGAATGATGGTAGTCGTTCTAATTTTGCTTATTTGGTTTATCTGGGATCCGATATCATCTCTTGGAGGTCTTCTCGACCACGATCAGTCTCAAGGTCCTCCACAAAAGTTGAAATACAAGGGACTTGCCAATGGTGCTGCTGAAGTAACTTGGTATCAATAATATTAATAACAATTCACAACCATAATATGTATAGAGAGATCAATCTCAAGAGTATCATCCCCTTTTAATTAGACAGGTTATAACTACATCCGACCACATGCAGAATTAATTGAAGACTACTGAAACAATACAAATTTAACTAAATTTCTAACAAGCTTTAATTAAACGATGGACTATATATCTACGACATTGAAAAGACCGTTTTGATGAAGCCATGCACTTCCACAATGCATGCAAACGTGAAAAATCCTCTTGAATCTCAAATGACAAATTATGTAAGCATCTTTGCAAAGAAACCGAGTACGTAAGTATATACATGTTAACAGTGGCGGAAGATTCATGCATTGGGCGGGAAGGGGTTAAATAAAATTATATGTTACCCCCCTCAAAAATTGGGATACAAAATGCTTTGTGGCTGATTTTTATAGATATAGAAGTACATTTTAGACCAATTTTTTTTTTTGAACCCCTCGTTATTGCGTGTTAACATCCTAGGTAGGTAGGTCGACCAGGGTGGGTTAAAAGCTTGTTGGACAAATTATGTTGAATAGTCATTATCAAAAACGATGTAGTACACGGTGGCAACGCCCGAGTTTAGAGCGGTGATCGAGAACCAATACAAGAAGATCGACCGAGATGGGAACTCAAAGGTATAGTAGAGCTAGGTAGAAACAAGACACTAAATTCAACAACGATAATGAGCTAGATAGATCGATCTACATGCCCAGATCAAAAGGTTGCGGCTCAGTTCTAAACGTACGTTTGATTTTTGTCAGATCTACCGGCCGGCCACTTTAAAAAATCCAAGAGAGGAAAACCGCTCCCTGGTTGTGGAAACTAACTGATATGATGCCAAGAAAAAGTTTGGAATGATCCTGCATGCATGCAACTACTATACGATTTCATGCAAAAAGAAAACACACTTTCTTATTTCTATTTTTTAACAAGTTAATTGAATGTCTCAAACATTACTTTCCCACGTACATTGATTAAAGACTTAAAGTTAATTATTAGTAGAAAGAATAATCTAAATATTCACCATAAATTAATTAGGAACACTGTTTTCTCTCCAAGAATGAAGCAGGCCACATACATATACATGAAAATTAAAATGAAATTTCACTTTTAACAACACTAACGCTATAGAATCACAAATTATCATCATAAGCAATGTTTTAAAAACCGGTTCCAACCAACAGGGTTGAAACAGCTTCCGGTCGGTCGTCCGGTTTTTAAGCTCGGTTTTTTTAAGTTGAATTTTCTAACGATTGAACTTTCTAGAGGTAATTTTGAGTTTAAAACTTGTATTTATATTAGAATGTAACAATGTGGGTTTATTTTAAAGTAAGATATAAGTTTATTTTGACTATTTTTGTTGGATTGTAACAATTTTAGTAGTATTTTTATATAGAAATTAAATTTTAAAAAAAAATACCGGTTGAACTGACCGGTTCTATTAGAAAACTAGCCGGTTTTTAAAACTAAGTTAACAATTGTGAATGCTCAATATTAGTTTTTTTTTTTAAGGTGAATTTTGTCTGATCTTTATGTCACGATTCGACAACAGGAGATCTAGTATACGTTGTCTTAACCGGGTCAAAAATGTCTATTTCAAATACCCAATGGGGGAAAACCCCCTACTAATCTGCCCGGAGGCACGACAATTAATAAGAGTAAACTCTGCCCCCTCAGACTTGAACCTGGGTCTCCTCATATCCAAGCCCTCATGGAAGGACTTCCTTTATCTCAAAATTGGCCTAGATGAGGATTGAACTTGTGACCTCTTAATCACCAAAAAATTATCAAGTCACTAGACCAACTCATCATTTTTTTTTTCTTTCTTGGATGAGTTAATTGTAAAGTGGTGTTATTGATTAACATAGAATCCAAGGCCAGTCAACCAGTTGAGATGAGTGTTCAACCCTTCAGAATTGGCTAAATTTTGGCATTTAATGTAATGACTAATGAATATGACTAACATCGGGTGAAACCACTCATTTGGTGTTACCCATGTGTCCTTGTTTCTTAAACCTTTCCAATCGAAAGAATTTGCATGGTACAATTTTACGATAATGATCTCTATACTAATATTTATTTACTATATACAATTAATAATGTATGCCTTCAAAAATATATATACAAGAATATTTAATTACAACTATGTGATATATATAATTTTGTGTATGACAAAAAAGAAAGAAAAAAAAATTATGCATGGATCACCTTCCATAATTTTAATGCTATATATACATCATAGATAATTCTATAAATTAATAAAAGTTATATATTGTCAATGACCCTTAGTTCAAATGATTGAGATAAGGTATCCAGTGACTTCAATAATAGAGAGGTCATGAATTCAAGTTCCACATATGATAAAAAATAAAAATAATAATTGAAGTTTCATGTTAGGCAAAAGGATTTTCTCACACTTATGGTGAGTTTCCTCTTAGGGATTAGTTTCTGGGGATGTAAAGAACTATGACCGAATGTTCATAGTAGGAAATAACTAAGATCGTGTGCATTG
>JAOEHQ010022678.1:0-14298 GCA_025447715.1 Asclepias incarnata
TCCCGGGGCATTCCATGCAACCCCCCCCCCCCCCCCCCCACAATTCCATTTTTAACGCCCGCCTCTTTGATCACTTTTTGGTGGGCCCCCTCTGCAAAACACCCCACCCACTCACTTTTGATATTATTATTTTATTTTATACTATTAATATATTAAAGTTTTATTTAATTAAATGTATAAAATAAAATAAATGGTGGGTCATAGAGGGGCGTTCCAAGGAAGTCTTGCTTCAGAAAAAAGTGAAGGAATGCCCCCATTGATGACTAGGCGCTATATGTCGAATGATGGTGAGTTTGGGGCTTCCTTGGGAAGCCCTGCTCCAGATAGTCTAAGTATCCGAGATTACTATTTATGGAGCCTTTGATTTTCACTTTTTTTTTATTTGTTTTTACAAGATATATTTTTTTTTGAAAAGTTAACTTTTATTCAATTGTTTACCAGAAAAAACAGGCAAGCAACAATACATCCATACATACATTAACGGTTACATAAAATCAAAATTTCACCATTTATCCCAACTAAGAGGTCTTATTATTATTATTATTATTTTTTATCTATTCCTTTACCAAAGAAAGCCTAAGGACAAGATATTCTGCATAATTTTTTCCACCTTTACTTTCACATTGGAGAATTTCTTTTCATTTCTTGCCTTTTAAATGTACCAACTTGCAACCATAATAATCCCTTTAAGTGCCTTCGTTTTTATCCTTCCTAATCCAGAGTAGTCATGAGCATACACCAAATCTTTGACATCAAACCCGAAAATAGGACTCACATTGCACCATCTGCTTACCTTATTCCAAACTATAACAACTATCCCACATGAACATAGCAAGTGTTCCACCGTTTCAACCCAAACTTACAAAGAACACACCTCGTGTCTTCCACAAAACAATTTCTTTTCTTAAGTGCCATAATCGTCGAGAGCCTATCGAACACCACCCTCCACATGAAAATATTCACTTTTTTGGGAACCTACTTAGACCACTTTAACACAAATCTATTACTAAAATCTTTTTCACAAATTCTTTAACCGCACTTACCGTTAGAATCTTCTGATTTCATAACGGATAAAATTAACCCTACAAGAACTAATAATAATGTTTATAAAAGACATGTATTATATGAGAAACCACTAAAGTTGCAAATAGCCGGTTGATCCACCCAACGAATATTCATTGATGCCACTAAATGTCCCGACACGCTCAACAGTCAACACTATACCAAGTTGTATAAAAACTTTTCCAATATTTTTTTACATAAATAGGATAATATATTATATTACAGAAAATAAAATAAAATATATATATATATATATATATATATATATATATAATACTTTCATTTTCTCTGGATTCATTTTAGTAAATGGATATACTTTAATCTAATGGAGAGCGATATCCCACAAATACCGTATAAACAGGGGCGGATTTAGTGTGGTGGTAGGCGGGTCACAGGACCTACCTTAGTTTTGAAAGTTTTTTAGAGACGATGTGATAATTTTTTTAAGGACCTATGTTAAAATTTGGCCAGGACCTACCTTGGATGATAAAGATGAAGAAGACAAGGAAAACTATTAAAAATGAATGAAAATAATTATTCAATTAAACGTCGATTGTTTCTTGCGAAACTGATTGCACTCATTGCAGTGGTATATGAGGAAGACAATGGAAACTTGCGGCTAATTACTTTTTCCTCACTTAGGGTTAAGCCTTTTTTAAAGACCCATTGTATTTTTAAACGTTTTTAAAAGCCCATATGTACACTTTATTCATGACAAAACAATTCAATTAATAAAAGTATATTTTATCAATATTGTTTACATAATAATATTTTAATTTATAAATTTAGTTATTATTATAGAATTATAGAAACTATTCGTTGACATGAAAACTATTTCATGCATCGTATAAGTTTATAATAAACTGTACAACTATAGTAAGGTGTATAATGTAAGAATTATTTAGTAAATAACGATAGTAAATGGTTGTTAGAGAATCCAGCTTTTATCGAATTATTTGAGCGCAAACTCGAGTTCCAACTCGTTCAAGTCAAATTTTTATCAAACCCAAACTCAAACTCGAATATTTTTTATGATGTCATAATAACAATGCACTTGTACTAAGTTGTACCCGACCCAACCCATTGAAACCGCATTTTGTCGCATAAACTAGGTTGAGTCAAGGACCCACGTTGGCTTAATTCCTAAATTTGTCACCACGTATAAAACATGTAGCGTTGTGTATAACTATAAGTATTGTGAAGATATCACTCCCCATCCCATCAATTAAAAAAATTGCTCATGTATGCATTTTAAGCTACAGAAAGATTTTCTTGTATGCATATTTATACTTATCTAGTGTTTCTATGTATTTACAAGTCACAACTACATTATCTGCTTATTATTGTTAATTAATAAAGACTATTTTCATTTTAATAACTATACTTCGATAGTTCGATAATCTGATGTAGAGAACGTCGCAAGAAAGAATCAAAACAGTAAATTGTAACCATTTGTTGATAGTTATTTAGTAAATTTCAGTTAAAAATATATCTTGTTCCTCCTTTCAATCTCTCCTTTCCGATCCTATTTACAAACCGAACACCACCGATTAAAATATATCTCATAAAATCATGTAATTACACAAATACAGTACAACAATCTATATAAGCATTCCAAAAACCAAATAACCTTGACATCCGGCTTAGCTTCACAAAAACAACATTTTACCTAATGGTGTAACAGGCTAACAGCATCCTAAGTTCCTAACACCAAATCCAAAATTTCAGCTCACGAAGCACCAACGTAATAAAATTGCTACGACCAAGTCTACCTTCCACTCCACCCACGTAATAAAATTGCTACAACTAAGTCTAACTTTCACCCAGTTAACTATGAAAACTTGAACTTTCAACCTTCAAAGTAGCCAAGTGAAACGACCAGTACTTTTATGCCCAAAAGTTTCTATAAACTAATCTCCAAAAACAGCATCAAGAAGATTATTATTAGAAGAATCATTTTCTTCCATTTCATCAAAAAAACCATTTATGGCATCATTCTCTCTTTTAAGCCTGCGTTCTTCTGTTACAGATTCTGCTGATTCAGTGCAGATGTTACGCCCCATTTTAAGAGCGGGTCTTTCTGCCACCACAAACTTGTTCCCTTCACGGGTTCGCTCAGGGAATCCTGCCCAAACTGAAGCAATAGAACATCCATCAAATAAAGAGCAGCAACTAGTTCAGAGTGATTGATAACTTGCCACAATGAGATTTAGACCTAATTCATTCTGGCTTTGTGACTTTTTATTGTTTGACTTGCATGATGTTGTAAGAAAATAAGATGCAACTACAGACCTTATTTACTAGATGCAAGCATATATGGACATAAGACCAGCATGATTGAGAACAATGGAACCTTAAGGTTGCTCACACATTTGCTTACTTTATTGGGACATGGGTGATATGTGATATAAAGAATTTTCGAGAGATTTATATTTATTTATAAGACAGCTTTGATGTTGATATCATATATACAATCTTTATTCATGTATCACTCTCAGGTCAAACAATGAGAGACACATGAATTCCACACTTACATAGCCTCTTCTTTTAATATGAACATTTGATTTCGAACATAGATATACCACAAAATCATTACTTACTAACAAACACTTCGGTTTGACATCCTCAGTTCTTGTCGAAACTTCATATTTTATGAAAGATGCAGGATGTAATCTACCAGACTACTGCATTTAGGTTACTTGTATATATAAAATAATTTCCAAGATGAAAGTTAGATCTCAAAATAGATGATAATAAAGATGATGACTATGTTGGTTCTTATGAACAATTTCTTAGGGACATGACAACTTCTTCGTGACATGGCATCATGCTTCCTTACACCTCTAAAATTCTGAATTTCTCTCATGCCAATGAGCTCTTGGTCTAGTGGTCCAAGGGGGAGGTGGAAGCCTTTGCCTCTCAGGAGTCAGGAGGTCCCGGGTTCAAATCCGGGCATTGAAGTTTAATTACTAACTTATGATGATTAATAATTGATGGATCTAAGGGTGTGAGAGTATTAATAATTTATGATGTTTTGGATCTAAGGGTGTGAAAATATTAATAATTTATGGTGATTTTCATGAAATGCTCAAAAAATGAATTTATACAAGTATTTTACAAACAATAAAAAATTGTGGTTTCCAAATTGTTTGGAGATGAGATTTGGTTCTGAAACACCCTTAATGACGTCAAAATAATGTTTAAAATAATTTTGGCTAAAAAAAGAACCAAAATCAGTTGACAAAATTTTAAGACAATAAAAAAGGTGGTCCGAACAGCAGCAAAGTCACTGTTTCTGGAGAACTGGAGCCAAAGCCTCTAGACCTAACTTTTTACACTCCAATTCTCAGTAAACTCAAATGAATGAAAATAGGGACCAACGGAGACAAGGATGTTTATCATGTTTAGGGACGAGTGTGCAATTTAAATGAATGATTAGTCCATCATAGTAGATTAGACACTAAGGTTGGACTTACACTAAATTTCGAGTTCATTTGTAAAACTGAGATTCAATATGTATATTTGCTTATTTGTTGCAAATGCAGGATGAAAGCATTTGAATATTCGTGGGGCTCATACCTTTGTGATTTAGACTAGCATGATATAATGCAGAACATAACATAATAACTAGAACTGTAAAAGCTATGTATTAGTTTGAGCTTAAACATGTTGACGGTGGTATATTTGTCGATGAAAGACTACATCAACTCCCTATGCAGTTAGGCTTACACACTAATATGTGCCTTTCTGGTTTGTTTTCGTAAGTTTAAGCAATATGGGAGAACCAAATTAAGATGGCAAACTTTGGAACTGATATGTTGTAATTTAGTGGGATTATAGTCAAATTTTATAACTTACTTCCACTGCATAAATCAAAATGTCAAGCTTGTATATTAGATACTTGAAGATAGGGACTTTAAAAACACGTTTTATAACTTTATTACTGTATTTTAATTACCAACCCTATTATTTTTTAAGTTCTATAGTTCTAAAGTCTAAACTCAACACCACCTCAAACCCACCAACACCCTTTTTCCACCAACCCCAGCCTAACACAACCCCATCCATGACTCAATGTTTTAAAACTAAACATTATTTTTTGTTTAGTTTATGTAAATCTTTTGCATCTTACTTTAAAATACAATAAACTTATATGATAAATAACAATTTAAATAACTAACACGTAGTTAATTTATTAAACTGATTTCATGAACATACCCAAAATTTAAAAAGTTCTTTGTAGGAGATATTTTTCACATTTTAAACATATTTTCAGCATAGAACCACTTATGATTTAAGATCTTGTATTTAACAATGAAAATATCTACCATCACAAAAAAAAGTTCTACTTTAAAAGTTTCACCAATTGTTAAAATCAATCTTAAAACCATAAAGGTATTCTGAATTCTGAAACAAATCACATTTTAAAAATATTTCCGCGCGTTTGGAACTTATTGTCAAGAAATGTATGCACATTGTCACAAAAATCAATCATAATTTTGGTGGTCCTTATAAAAATATGTTTCATAAAGGTCTGGACTGCAGACACACTAGAAAATTTTCATTAATCATGTCTTAAAGAAAAAAATGTAGGGAGATTTCTTAAAGAAAAAGTGAAGAGTAACAAAGGTGGGAGGTGTAGGCTGTGGGGAGGGTGGAAGAGAGTAATGTTGACGTTGTGAGAAGAGTGTTTAGGGAGAGTGGAGAAAAAGTTGCAACAAAAATAATATTTTTGTTTAAATGTATCAACCCAAATATTACATGTTTGAATGGGTCAATCTATTGGATGAGTTGATCAAGTATATTGATATGCTGGATCACAAAAACGGATCAGATCGGATCTTGATGAAGAAAAAACTTAAAGTGCCTTATTGGGTAGCAAAAATTTGAGGCCAAAGCTTATAGCACCAGGACATCTACAGCTTGCTATCAAAGAGGATAAAGAGCTAGACACCCTAATAAAAGGAACGGTTGACGGTGGATGGTTATCCTTCATATCCACGTGTCACTTAACAAGTCTTTTAAAAGTGGAAGGGTCTGTACACTTGCCTTTAATCATCTAAAAAAAACAGAAGATGGTATCATAAACACCATTTTGGTTCGACATGTATCACTAAAGAGCATATCCATTAAAGCTTTGAAGGTTGTAGTTCATCTTTTGGGTTTAATATATTTGTAGGAAAACATCATATGTTTTGGTTCAATTGTCGATATGTCTAGTTATATATTTACAGCTCAAGTTATTGTAAATGTCATGATTATATTATTAGTTATTAAGCTGATACAATTACATTATATGCAGAGTGTTTATTTGTATAACTCATAATTGATAATTTTGTTGTTATTTAGAACTTTCATTTACTCATTTTCTGTTCAATGCTTGTTCCAGACACAAGGTTAAAATGATAACTTTCTGTCACTCAAACTGTTCGTTTCACATTCAAAACAAAATACCTCAATTACCAATTACTCTGGACAAACCTCTTTTTATCAATGCAAACCACTTTATTTAAATTGACCACTTTTGTCGGACTTTACAGAGATAAATTGCATCTATTTTGAGTACCTCAAAAACAATCTTTCAATCTTCAGTTGGAAATTCATAGTGCTAAGTTAATCATAAAGCCTTTAAAGTTGGAGCAAACAAATGGGAAGGTGCAACTTAAAAGGCAACTTTAAAAATTTCGGACCAAGCTATACTGCAGTTTGTGTTAAAATCTAACTGAAGTTATTAAGGCAAATTTACCTGCAAAGTGATGTAGAATAATGGAAGCTGCAACAGTGACATTCAAAGAAGCAGTGCCACAACCATATTGAGGAATATAAACAAAATAATCACAAACTTCACATTCTTTAGCAGATAATCCACTTCCCTGAAATAGAATAACAGGTACACTTTGGCGTGATGCACACTTTAGATAAAGGACAGAAACAAATTTACTTAGATTAGCAAAATGGGTGGTTGAGTGACTGAGTGGGTTTTCCGTGATGAGTAACGGGATACGGGGTTTTTAGTCAAAGTGGGTAGTTACACATTGGATCAAGCAGAAACACCTATCCACCAAAAATTATAATTTTTTATTGATATAATCAGTTTGTCGAGCATAATTAAAAAACTATAATATTTCAATAACAATCTAACTTCTGAATAAAGTGACGTAAGGGGTTTTACAATTATAATCAGTTTGATCCATTATGGTCAAATATAGCCAGAATCAACCCATTTATAGGTAATTGTCAAATTTGCCACCTTAATTTTCACAGAAAACACGACATGCAAAATGGTAACAAGTGAAGAACATCAGAATAGTGATCCAAGATTTCAAAGCAATGTCTGGACAAGATCATTGGGTTTGCGCACAATAAACTAGGGGAATTTTCTATTAATATGTTTTTATATCCCATAATGAATGATATCTTTGATTTTAATGAAAGTATTGAATTTTTAGACAAAGAAAAGCTCAATAATCCAAAGAAAAATAGAACGTATAGTCCTTGATTTCAAATAAGAATTTTTTTTAAGAGACGGATCAAATTTTATCAAGAAATAAACTTTCATGAAGCTTTGTGTGCATACTTTCTGGTGGAGAAATAAATCAATGGTGTAAATAGAATTGCAATTTAAGCAAGGAAAGAAATCACTCAGGTTACATTGGAAGTAAACTTGTATTCCTTCCATTCCTAAAAAGTATAGAAAATAAAAGGTTGCAATTCATTTTTTTACTTGTCAAAATATTGATATAAAGTTTGTTACAAAAATGATTTACAGGCTGATGTGGTGATTTGGGTCGCTAATAGCCTAAAGAAGACTTACGCAGGAACACAAGTATAATATATAAACATGTAAAACACAATTCTTCTTGGTAATATGTAAACTTACTTTGCTAAATGACTCTTGGTTTAAAATAGCGCGCTACGCTACGCTTGTAGCGAGGTGTAGCGTGTGGCGATCCCTAGGGCGCCATGCCTCGTGTGGCGAGCAGGTCACGTGTAGCGAGCGCTACATGGCTGTAGCGGCCGTAGCGACGTGTAGCGAGTAGCGACCGCTACATGTAACACGTTAGGTTTATAACTATTTTAGGCCACTTTTTTTTTGTTTAAGCCCACTTTTTAGCCTACTTTTTCTACTGATTATACATTTGGTGATGTAGAATCGCAAACTATTATCATTTAGTGATTTGGAATCACAAACTATTGTTTTTCTTGTAGTATGGTAAGTTATATTTTGGTATTTAATTGTTACAGGTAGAGTATTAACGTATTTGTAGAGTGGTCGCCACGTATACATGTGGCGGTCGCCACGCTCGCCTCGCCACTGTTGCTCGGGTCACCACACGCAATTTCAAACCAAGAAATGACTAGCTTTTCGCCTCTTCATGTCTATTACGACAAATACCAACTTAAAAACAACAAAAATACAAATAATAAGATTGTGATACCTCGTTACCGAGAAGGAAAGCTGTGCTTTTCTTAAACGGGTGTCCATTCACAGCGGTCGCGTTGTCAGTAATCTCCACACCACATATATCACAATCTTTCTCCTGTAAAATTCTCCAAATGTTTCAAATTGAGCTTGAGGGGAGAACATATACAAACTGAAAACATCACTTTCCAATAAGATTTGTGTTTTGTGTTGGTTTTCATATTGTTTCATCTGTCTCAGATTTCTGTATAAAACATTTAAGTTTCATTCTTATAACCGAAACCTTCAATTTTAGTTTCATACTTATTGTTTGTTTACCACCATCCATTTTCTCTTAATCTCAATGCCTTACCTTCTTAAAGGCGGCAACATATTTGACCTAATTTACAATTTTTTCACCGATTATAATATAGCAAACATTCTACAAATATCATACCAATCATAGAAACTTACAATCACGACTCACATCTTTTAACATTCAAAACAACACACATTCATTTGTTCATATATAATTGTACTTATATAACAAACAATTCCCACGGATTGTACTTATAACTAGCTGGAGGTGATTTGTACTTGGTAAAATATGATTTGTAGAGAACAAACAATTGTCATTTGAGATTTTACCCTCAATTGAAAACCAAATGTTTGTTTCCTGCAATCATTTTTACATAGAGAAAAAAAAGAAGTAAAAGTGTAAACGAGCCGAGCCAATCTCGAGTAGTTGTTTTAGAGCTCGGTTCATTTATTAAATATATTTATTGGGAAAAACATGTATGCTGCTAGCAGCAGGCTTGTCATCCCCTATTTTATACGAACTATTTTCTATAATGATGTAATTATAACATTATATAAAAGCTTGTTTATACTCGCAAACCTAAGTGAGCTATGAAGCCGGGGTTGGGCGACCAAACACGGGTGGATTCAAGCTTCTAATCATGGGTGGCTTTGAGCAAGTGCAAGATGAGCAGTTGAACATGGCATCGGGTTTATAACAAGGCATCCGGTTTTTCAATATCAACTTTTTGCCCGCATATAATCGAGTTTAATTAGAGGGTCTTTGAAATATAAAGATTTTATGTGTACGAGTTGTTGGTCTTTAAAATCCATGGGGCGTCCCTGCTTCTAATGAGTCGAGCTAATAAATATTTCTATGTTCAACTAGTATATACAGAATATCATAAAGTAGAGAGAGAGAGAGACCTTGAGAAATTTACAGGCGTCAGAGAGCGAGTAAAAATGGCGAAATCGGACATGAGAAGTTGATCCATGGCTCCCAAAAGAGTTGAAATCACGGCGGCCAACAAGAATGAGCTCTGTGACGCCGAATGCGGTGGCGCTACGAGCTAATGTCCCAACATTGTGTCTCTTTGCTATGTTGTGTATCACCACGTAGCTCTCATAACCCACTTTTTTATTATTGTTTTTACTGCCATTTTCATCTTCATCACTCATTTTTTACTGTATTATATTATCTGCACAATACAGAGGGGGGGTTGGTTTGAATGTTAAACCCTATATTGATTTGTGTTTTTGTTTTTGGTTTTTTGGGATAATATATGACGTATATCCATTTTCTGGTCTGATTCCAGTTAATAATACCATTGGTCGATGTTTTAAAAACCGGATTTTTCGTCGAACCGGCCAGTCGATCGTGCGCGAACTGGTCGGTTCAACCGTTTGGTGTTTTTTATTTATTTATTTTAAAAGTACTACTAAACTTGTTACATTTCATTCAAAAATATTACCAAATAGTTATAATCCAAAGAAAATATATATTTTAGTATTTACAAACAACTAAAATTAACATTAGAGTATACACATCATCATAAAAACTATAAAATAAAAAATTAAAAATAAAAAAAAAAAACCGGTTGAACCGGGGGCCGGTTCAACCGGCCAAAACCGGAAAACCGGTCGGTTCGAACCATTGAACCGGACCGTTAAAAAACCGGGTTTAAAAAACCGGTTTCTCGACCGCGAACCGGCCGGTCCGGTCCGGTTTTTAAAACATTGATATTGGTACCTTTACTTTCAGGTCTCTTTCTAAACAAAAGCTTACCTTGACCCGACTCGATGCGTCGTTTGACATCCACCATTTTCCATCTACAAGAAATAGTTCGAGCCAATTGACATAAACGGGTACGGAAAGGTGAGATATAGACAATCATATCTTTTTTCAAGGGTAGAGAAATTGCTTCCAAAAGGACCTCCGGTTAAAAGAGAAAAAAAAAAGTAAACTTTTAATAAACGTGTAGAGAGTGACCATACCTGTCACTAGTGTATTACTTGAATAAACTAAAAATAAAATAACAAAATAACAAAAATATAAAACATAAAAACCTATTAAACCATGTTAAGCAAAACATAAAAACAAACCATAAAGTATAAAAACATGTTAGATCATATTCGACACAACATAAAAACATATTTTGTTATTTAGTTAGGTTTGTTGAAATTGCATTTGAGGCCTTTGCATAGTAACAAGCTTTTTGTCTCTTTTTGTCTGTTATATAAACGTCACATCATACATGACTCCCTTATTTATAGGAGGAACTTCTTGGAGCTTTTTCGCCACATCATCAAATATTTTATTATTTCATGTTATTTAAACACAAAATTTTCCTATTACTCAAGCAAAAAATTATAGTGGAAAAGTTAAGAAAAAAACAAAAAATAGCCATTAGTTTATTTTTTTAAATATTTTTATTTCCTATTACTTAAACAAAATATTATATTAATTCCACTAAAATTAAAAACATTACATAATATTAAAATACTTAAAAAAAACATTAAAAACACATTACAGATCCTAAAAAAAAAAAAAAAACATTACAATTCCTAAAAAAAAATGCAAATCCTAAAAATAAAAAATAAAAACTACCAAGGTGCATACTCCTTAGGATTAAACACAGGGCACTTCACATCATCGACCGACTTGTTTTCACCGATATTTTGTTCCCACATTTCGGCCCATACCATCTAGTCTCACAACGTGTAAGCACCAGAGGCAATTGTTTAAGTGTCAACTGCGCCTTTTGAATTTTTTCTTTAAGATATGTAATGTAAAGTATTTGAAGCTGAGAATTTGGCCTCCCTGGCGGTCGTAGTTCCTCTATTACTTGTGCGCACCACGCCTTTTTCAGCTGTATTTTTCAAACAATTGCCATAAGCTTTTCTTTGAATAGGTTGTCGTCTAGGATATCAAAATTGATTGCGTCCTTCACCTCATCGACTGTCATATGTTTAATATTCGATGAAGAGGAAGCCATTTGGAAAAGGAAATGGAAATGGAAATGAAAATGAAAATGAAATGGCTTTAGTTGTGGTGAAATAGTATTGATTTGGTTGAAATGATTTTGTTTTTATAGTGAAATGGGTAAAAAAATAAAAAAAAAGGCTTCCTAGTCGTTAATTTTTAAAATTTTTTGAAAAAAAGTGTTTTTTTAGGGGTCTGGTAACACGCTCCTCTCTGCCCCACTGCATGCGTCCGACGACTTCTCCCCACAGATGTCATTCAAGGACGCCGGCGTCTAGACGGTTGCTGCCTATAGCGTCTTATAAGGCGCATGGCGAAGACGATTGGAGGGACGCCCTATAGGCATGGGCCTAATAAGACTGGAATAATGGAAGGAATGCAAGGTCAAAATGGCTTGGAAAGAAAGAAAAAGGTGTGGCCCTCATGAAGGTTCATTCCATTTTACTCCAGAGATGTTGTGTGCTTAAGATTAAGGAATGAAAAAGATCATTACTAATACTAGAAAGAGTACCCGTGTTATAGTGAAGATAGTGATAATAGACGTTAGTATATTTATTATTTTATATTATTATTCAACGGTAATTAAGTAAGCATATAAAATGGTATGTTATGTTATGTTACAGTGTTTTTTTTAACGACAAATTTTTTGATTACTGACGGACCACTGGAGTATTATCGTGTCACTAGTGGTACTACCCGATAATATTCCAATATCAAGTCACCAATTCATGAGAGCACCTAAATTTTTGAGAAAACCCCCTTATGAGATTCGAACCCAAGACTTTATAGTCACAAAGCCCTTATCCCACCTTCAAGATGCAAATACAACAGATTATTATAAGAATATAATATGAATGGTTCAATCAACTAATAAAGGCTAAAGATATCTTATTTGATTTATTAAAGTGTTACAAGATACAAAAATTTTATCGGTAAAAGGGAAAATCTCCCTTGTTAGCTTAAGATACAAAATTTACCTATATAATAATAGAAATTCTCCACGTAAAAGAAATCTAATTAAAGAGGTGAAATTCGACGGGTTTGGGCTTGTTACATCTATTTATCCTTTTGAAAATCCATTTCGAATATGCCACTTTTCACTGTGGGTCGGTGCCTCAATATAGTTTGAAGTAATACTAGCATTGTTAAAGGGAGGGTGAAAAGATAGGTGAAAAAGGGTGGATAGTAGGTGAATTGTTAAAGGGGTGTAGATGAAATAGAAAAGTGATGGGGTATAGGTGAATTGATTCACCTAGGTGAATGAAGAGATAGTGGGGTCCATTTGTTTATTTATATTATTTGTATGTTTTATTTAATTTTGATTGGGTATTATGTTGTATTGTGAAGTATTGTGGGGTATTAAATTTGAAGGTAAATGATAAGGAGAAAAAGAAAAAGTGATAATAAGTGTTGATAAAAAAAGGTGATTGGTTAAAGATGATCTAAGTGAAATGTCACTAACTATCAATAGTATCCTTAAAAGTAGGGAAAGAAATGAAAATCCAAACGATAAAAGCAAACCAAAATACATGTTGGAAGGTGAAAATTAATGCTTAAACCCTGGTAACAAAATACAACACTAACCATTCGTGTTTTTTTATGTCCTTTGTGATGTGTCTACACAGATGAACCTCAGCTCACTACAAATTTGGTTATATTATTATAATTTATAAATGCATGATGCGTATATCTATGGTTAAATATTATTATTATATCATATATTATGAGAGATGATATTGATACCATCATTTCTGATAGATGTATCACACTATATAATTTATACAGCTGAATACACAAGCCATTAATACACAACTATGGTAGATCCATTAAAAATAATAGTACTAATATCACCTCCCATATATTATATAGTTAGTCAAAAGAAGACATGGGGAATAAACATAAGCAAAGGGCAATGATAAAAACAAACAAGGTTGAATGGAAAACCCTTACTATTGGAAAGTCAAGACTCCTTACAAAAAGACAAGAGGTTCCTTCGTGGTAAAACAAACAAAAGGGGTAATTTTTCTAGATAACTACAAGGCAACTCTCACGACAACCAAATGGAACGAGTGCCATTTGTTATTTACCTTTGGATGGATGTGTTGTTTGGTTGGAAAAGTCGGCCGCAAAGCTCAATGAATGATAGAATAAATGTTTACTTTGTTTCCTGTAACTCATCTTCCTCAACATATGAAGTTTTCTAACTCACACGCATCCTGATTTGGTTTTTGCGGTTCCTGACTTTAAGTCAATTCATGCAAAATCCGTAGCAAATTTGCATGGACGGTATTCAACATTTATTGAAATACTTGAAGGGTACAAGTGCTCAAGGCATTTTACTCAACAGTTCGACGAACATCAGTTTTCATGCTTATTCAGTTTCTGATTGGGCAGCTTGTCCCATTTGCCATCGTTTCGTCACAGGCTATGTCATACTGCTTATTCAGGTTCTCTAAGGCCTCTCCCATCCATACCATCAAATTCTCAAATTATCACTGCCACATCAGCGCCACATCATCCCTTTCTCCCATAATTTACCCATAATTTACTCCCT
>JAOEHQ010022689.1:0-14294 GCA_025447715.1 Asclepias incarnata
TTACAATCCTTTAAATATATAATACTTTAACATGTAGTCATTTAACATGTAATAAGACTCATCTAATCCATATGAATGTCATAATGAAATATTAATATTTATAATGTTTTTAAAATATAATATTTTGTGTCTGCCCGTATATATACACGGGACAAAAATCTAGTATCTATCTATTTAATTAATCTAGATTTGAAAAATGAAAATTGAAAGATTTAATTTAATATCAAAAAAATAGGGATTAGTGGAGTTGTAAATATGACAAATGAATAGATAATTAGATATGGAATCGAAGAATAAATAATGAGGGCTGCCAAAAAATGAACAACCACCTCCATAGTTCAATTGGCTTTGTGGAGTTAATGGCTCCTAACCACGCGGGTTCGAATCTTGCCCTCAACAATTTTTTGACTCTTTAATTAACTTAAAAACATAAGTATTATGTATATGTGGCATATGAGGTGGTAGCCATGTGTCGAGCTCACATGCCCAAACGATACGAAGACGACATGTAAGCAAAATGCTGACGTGACGAGCATTGGGATATGCCACATAGGCTGCTAGAGATAGAGAAATATATATATAGAGAGATGTTTTCAAATAACTGTAATTAAAGCTTATATTGCAAGATTATTATGAACATATAAGTACATTGTCATATAGTAATTTCACTTCTTGGCGATTTTTTTCTTTCAATGAAGTAACTAAAGTTTATATATCCATATGCCCAAAAGCGTAATTAAATATGACACATACTCATATTTTGCTAACCTGAAACATACTTTATTGAGGACTGAGGAGTATGAAAAGTTAGAATCGTAGCAAATTAACTCGGACGCTTTAAAAAGACATGACATTTTTTGTTTACACTGCCTCAATTGAAACAACGATAAAAGTTGCTTATTATTCTAGGAAAATGATAATGACAGCCCTAAGGGTTGTCATTAATAGTTTATTACATGCATAAAAACTAGGAATTTATACATTAAAAACCAGCCCCTTATATTTAAAGTAGACTTGATATTTGGCCATGTAAGGAAAAAAAAATCTGTCATTGTTCTAGTCACATTTCAAAATACCACGTGTTGTTAAAAAAAACAAAATCAAATTACCACGTAGGAAATCATAATAATTTTTAAGTTGATTTGTGGCTGAAATGCTCAAAATGAATTAAAAACCAACTTTCCATAGCTCAAAATAAAAATAAAAATAAAAATAAATGTTACAATGTGTAAATAGAGACATTAGAAAAAATAACTTGTTATATATATTTTTTGAACGGTGGATGTTATACATAGAGATGAGCTCTTGGTGCAAGTACTGAATCAATCTCGGAATCGTACAGACCCGTACACACAGTTCGGGATTCGGTACTCCTTTCCGACCAATTTTAGGATAGGTATTTCTAGGAATAGGATCGAGAAGATACCCAAAAATCTGGGATCGATACCAAATTTATGGAACTTTATATGGATTGTAAATCGTTTATAATTAGTAGCAAAAAACCAAAATTTGACGCATGCTGATTGCAAAGTGAAACGGATGGCATAGGGTAGTTTCATTCCTGATGTTTTAGCATTTTTGCATCTAGCAAAACTAATGTATCAAGAATGCATGATTAGCTTGTCGTTTGCAAAACAGATTTTATCTACATGCCACGATTTATCCAAAGTGGATTTGATCAAGAATACATGTAGGCCTCTATTATTTGTGGTATCAATACACAACACTCTTGATACTTTGTATACTCCATACTTATAAAACTTATAACAATTACAAAGAACATCTACTTGAACCATATATTATCTAACACGTTTCCAAAACTAATCTATTTTATTAAGTGAGATGTGTTTAGGTTCAACTTTTTGACACAGTTATTGAATGAGTTGGGTTTGGGTTGAGATATGAATCCGCCAACATGCCAACCTACACCCCATCAGGGCCGGCTCTACAATGTGTATAGCCTAGGCGGTCGCCTAAGGCCTTCACATAATATGGGCCTCAAATTTTTTCAGGTTTCGAACTTGGGTATTTTACTTTCGAGGATTTGTATACTATGTTTTCAATTAATAAACTAAGTATTTTATACTTAAAAGTTGATTATTAAAGTCAGAATCAAAGAAAAATAAAAAGCTCAGATCATGTTTTAATGGAAAGGACGCAAGAGATGTTGAAGACAACCCAAAACGGTGTAATTGTACTTCATTATTTTTTAATGTCTTGTTATTATATCTAAATTTTATTTAGGCCTCTCTATTTTTTATTTTATCAATTTAGACCCATTATATATAGTTCATATAATGTAGTGGAAATTTATAGTTTTGATAATAAAATTTTGATATGTGCTCACATCTTGTCTTTTCTTTCCCCTTTCAGTGTTATTAAATATTTTTGTTTAATTTTTTTAACCCCGTCATTTATGAGATTTTTAGTTTATTTTTGTCGATCATAAGCTTCGATAAAGGAGAAGGATTTTTGTTAAAAAGTTTTAAAAAAAGCCCCCAAAATTGATACCGCCAAGGCCATCAAAAAGGTTAAGCCGCCACTGCACCCCATTAACCCGATGACATCACGATTGCCACCCTAATCTTTATATGCAACAATTTCATTTCCATGCATACTAATTAAGTTTTTTTAAATATGATAAAAGTTGTTGGTAAAATCAAACTCTGATATCTCAACTCATATTGAAACATGTATATAACTTCGAGAGATACGACTCTTATAACGATAGTTTAAAATGCCAAAAAACATGTAAAAACCTCTATACATGTATATAAGTTCGGGAAATACGACTCGTATAACCATATGGTTTAAGATTCCACCATATTGTGCTTATATACTATGCTTTGATCAAGTTGGGCTTGAAACGATCACAAAAATTGGTATTAGAGTTTAATGTGTACTAGATGTAAACCCGTGTGCGAACACGGGCAACATTTAAAAAGTTGACATCAAATTCCAGTAATTTGAAAAAAGAATCACTATAAACCACTATTGTGAATGAGAAATAAATTGATTTCATACCAAGTAATAAAAACAAAAAGATAAGTGGGTATTAATTAACTTACAAAAGTATAGTAAAACAGACGAAGTAAAGAACTAATTTTCACGCACCATAAAATCGTAAACATCGCGATGTCAGAACATATGTATATATACTTAGTATGACAACCGTATATTAACCAAAATTAACTGCCTTATAATGTAAAAAGTATAATAACTAAGTATCTCAACTTATTATATACTACTTCTAATTTTTTTTCCCCATTATAATAAAAGGATTCAAATAAGTTTAAGATCACGGTGTAAACTTCGGCTCTACACACCTGTATGTAAACACTCGTACGTAATCACCGTATGTAAACTTCCGTATCAAAACACCTGTATAAAAACTGATATTTAAACTATGTTTTTTTAGACAATACATAAGTAAATACAGTTGTCTTTTTTTCCTTTATAAACTTTATATCTTTAAATTTAACTATGGAATTAAATGGGCAGATACAAAATATAATTCAATTTGTAAAACGTTAATTGGATGCCAAAATTATATTAAGATACAACCATATATTAACCAAAATTAAATGTATTATAGTGAAAAAAAGTATAATAACTAAGTATCTCTACTTAGTATACGCTACTTCTATTTTTTCTTTCCATTATAATAAAAGGATTCAAATAAGTTTAAGATCACGGTGTAAATTTCGGCTCTACACACCTGTATGTAAACACTCGTTCGTAAACACCGTATGTAAACATCCGTATCAAAACACCTGTATAAAAACGGATATTTATACTATGTTTTTTAGACAATACATAAGTAAATACACTTGTCTCTTTTTTCCTTTATAAACTTTATATCTTTAAATTAACTATGGAATTAAATGGCCAGATACAAAATATAATTCAATTTGTAAAACGTTAATTAGATGCCAAAATTATATTAAGATACAACCATATATTAACCAAAATTAACTGTCTTATAATGTAAAAAGTATAAAAACTAAGTATCTCAACTTATTATATACTACTTTTATTTTTTCTTTCCATTATGATAAAAGGATTTCAATAAGTTTAAGATCACGGTGTAAACTTCGGCTCTGCACACCTGTTTGTAAACACTCGTACGTAAACACCGTATGTAAACATCCGTATCAAAACACCTGTATAAAAACTGATATTTAAACTATGTTTTTTTAGACAATATATAAGTAAATACACTTGTCTTTTTTTTTCTTTTATAAACTTTATATCTTTAAATTTGACTATGGAATTAAATGGGCAGATACAAAATATTATTTCAATTTGTAAAACGTTAATTGGATGCCAAAATTATATTAAGATACAACCATATATTAACCAAAATTAACTGTATTATAGTGTAAAAAGTATAATAACTAAGTATCTCAACTTATTATATACTACTTTTATTTTTTCTTTCCATTATAATAAAAGGATTCCAATAAGTTTAAGATCACGGTGTAAACTTCGGCTCTGCACACCTGTTTGTAAACACTCGTACGTAAACACAGTATGTAAACATCCGTATCAAAACACCTGTATAAAAACTGATATTTAAACTATATTTTTTTAGACAATACATTCGTCTCTTTTTTCCTTTATAAACTTTATATCTTTAAATTTAACTATGGAATTAAATGTCAGATACAAAATATAATTCAATTTGTAAAACATTAATTGGATGCCAAAATTATATTAAGATACAACCATATATTAACCAAAATTAACTATCTTATAGTGTAAAAAGTATAATAACTAAGTATCTCTACTTAGTATATGCTACTTCTATTTTTTTTTCCATTATAATAAAAGGATTCTAATAAGTTTAAGATCACGGTGTAAACTTCGGCTCTGCACACCTGTATGTAAACACTCGTATGTAAACACCGTATGTAAATATCCGTATCAAAACTCCTGTATAAAAACGGATATTTAAACTATGTTTTTTTTAGACAATACATAAGTAAATACACTTGTCTCTTTCTTCCTTTATAAACTTTATATTTTCAAATTTAATTATGGAATTAAATGGGCAGATACATTAGTAACAATACTAAAAAAATGTCATTATCCTTTATATAAATGTTATTTTGACACAATAGTAACAATACTAAAAAAATGTCATTATCACTTTCACCGTCATGGTCAACATACTTATATATCTGCATAAAATAAATACTATTAAAAAAATATATGATATTTACTCGTCAATAGCCATAACCAAATCGGTAGCAAAATTAAAAATCCCTTCTAGCAAGCACACTTGGTACATCTCTTGTGCATTGTATTTGTTTTAGCAGTTGACACACCCTCATTTGCATGATTGCAGCCATATAAGTCCTGCAAAAAACACACAATGCCAATTTTGAAAAACAAATTAATCAACCTTCACAATGCCATATAAATCCTACTTTCTTCTTGAGAACTTCTGGGATCTTTTTCAAAAACAAAATTACTAAAACATTTTTATAAAAAACACACGCAAAATCACTCTATCCATCCAAAAACACAACCTAAACTCGAAGCCAGAAGCAAAAATCCATCAATTAAAACCTACAAATAATATAATGTATGAAAATCTAAATAAAAAAACAAACAAATTGTGAAAGAAACCTGCATGAGGATATATCAAGAGGTTCGGCGGTCATACCATTCCATCTATTTATGACCATGCCCAAATGAACCATAAAATCATTTGCTAGAACTCCTGGTAGCATTAGCATTCATATCATTTTTTGTATGCAAAAGTTATAATCAACTAAAATTCAATACAACAAACATAACAACAGCAGCCAGCAGAAGTGTAAACTGTTGACAATCATTGATATTACAGCAAACATATGACCAGACCTTGTAGTTGATAAAAAAAACATGACCTTTGACGGCAACGATTTCCAAAACCTACAAAAATAACACTAACAATAGGTAATACCATAATAGCAGCAACTCAAAAAGGAATACAACCAATTCCCTTTAACTACATTGTTATTCTTTTTACACTATAAACGCAATGTTTTTTCTATTTACCCCAATTTTATTCTATTTACATCAAACTATTATTATTTTTAGGAGAGAATGAATTTACCCATATTGGTCTTCCATGTAGGTCTGCTCATAATCATCCACACTTGCAACTTGTAAGTATTGACATAAAAGTAACGACAACATTAAATAATGATTCTTTCCAATCGAATCAATTTCGATATGGAACCAAAGTTGACTTTAAAACTTCAATTGTCTCTATGAATTTCAATGGGAGACATTAATAGTTTGGAACCTTCCCAGCAACTTTCTGTCCCTGACGAGTGCGAGCAACATGAACTTGAGCAAGAGAAGCACTCACAGTAGGAACAGGATCAAACAAACTTGATTTAACAAATATATGGCAAGTTGCCACCCCTGTGCCTTACCCATCAACCAGCCACCAAAAACCAAACTATATTAGAAAATCCAAAGCAATAAAAAAAATGAATTTATAGGAATGATAATATCAAAAGGCCCTTTTTAGGGTGGTCACGAACCCATATTTCAGCCCAGGTCGTCTTGAATTTGTTGCAATGATAATATCAAAGAATTGAATTTATTGCAATAAATATTGTTTTGGGTCAGCCCAAACCCTTTTCCCACCTAAAGACAATACTGGAACAGATTTGCACATGATGAAAAGTTAACAAATAGGGAGTGGGTTACAAATAGTAAGCACCTTCATTTTCTCCAGGGCCAAATCTATTCCGAGCAAAATATATCGCTGAATCTGCAAGAAAATCCTCATAGTCAATATCAATCCCGTCCAAGCTTTACTATAGGATGACATTACTGAATCCACCAAAGAAAGGCTAAAGTAACAACTTCCTCCATTCACACGGTCACCTCCTAAGCTCAAAGCTACTATGACATTTGAATGTTGACTCTTGATTGACGATACTTGAGAAGGTTCAAAATTAACATAATCCCAAAATACATTAAACTTGCCATTGGTTGGAAGCAGAAGATGAAGTTGTATAATCAATTGCAAAATAAAGTAGATTGTGGAATTAGACATTTGGGTTGATGGGTACATCTGAAAACTTGACATTATTAAACTCTTGGTCCAATATGTTCACGAAAAAGGTCTAATTTTGGCTAAATTTTTGACTAAAAACTCAGGTGGGAACTTTGTCTGTTCTACTGATGACTCAAAGGCTAACAACATGAGGCACGACATATGTTCAAACTATTTATGTCAAAAGCAAGCTTTTAGTCAAAACATTTGTCAGATTATTGAAAGGGTGAACTATAAACAGTAGGTAAGGTTGTACAAAGCACACACCTCTAAGCCTTGAAGCTACACTTCCATTAGACATGAAGGGGTAAAGCAACAGCTTTTCGACTAGGGTAGCACAGTAACCGAACAAATGAGAAGCTAATGAGCTCCAATTCTGTGTGGAATTGTGATTCTCTAGTGGTCCCGTTCACAATCTTTCATACATTCTGCTGCCACCATTTTCCCGTCTCGTAACTTCCTTTATAAACGTTACCAAATCCTCCGGCTCCAAAAATGTTTTTTGAGCTGAAATTATCAATTGCATGTGTAGTTATTTAGATGTGAAGCTTCTTAAGTTGCCTGATGTCAAGGACAAAAATATCCATAATCACATTAAAACATTACCTCCTCTAAAGTCGATAAAATCCCCACAGCTTAGCACAAAGCTAATCTTTATATCAGATATATCTTTCTTTATTCCGTTTACACACTGTAATATACTTGAATATATACATACATATATACATACACACATAGAGATATGACTAAATATGTACATATACACACACAGATAGACCTGAATATACACAAATATAAATACACATAGCACGATTTTAATAATGATGTAACCGCCTTCCCTGGGCTCGAGAGTCCAACTTTTATTCTAATGCTATCATGTAGAAAACATATAGTTTTTAACTTTAGAGTTTTCGGTCTCTTCCTTGCACCTTCTCATCACATATATAAATGGACGGACACTGTGAATGAATTATAATTAAGAATCGTGCTTGCAAGGTATGTTTCAAGGTATGTTTTCAAGGAAATGAAACACATTGTTCACGCTTTAGCGAGCCGACAACAGCCAACACAGGTGTAAGAGAACCGCCTCTACTTTGTTTATAACCTATTCAAATAAACCAGAATTTCAAATACATATCAGCCTGCAGCATATGTTGCTGCATCAGTTAGCATGTTGTTTGTTTTGCCAACGCCACACTATATTTATTTGAAAACTTGGAAGGTTTGGCACTCAAATTGCAATTATATTGAAAAAAACACACATCTGCACCAAACACATATGCAGGGAGAAACAAAAATACCAAAAAGACTTCAAAACAAATGCTAATAACAAATAGATTTAGTAAAAAGCACAAATTGGAAACATTACCAAATTTAGCATTACCAAATTTAATACTAAAGTTACTTTCTAATTACACTAACATTGATATATATATATATATATATATATACCGTAGTATTGGCAGCCGTGTAACATATTTAACTGTCTTGTGAAATGCTTCTTAGTTCCCCCTCGACTCTCTCATCAGCTTCAAATACAATCACATTTAGAACCTGATACAGGCTCATGTATGACTTGCATATCCAAAATAAGGTTAAACCTATAAGAACCAAGGAACATTTCATTAAACATCTTATACGCCAAAGCTTCAACTATAACTTACTAGCTTTCAAAGCAACCAATTCATAATAAATAATGGCATAACATAAGTTAAGTAAACGTGAAGCAAAATTCTAAAACTTGATATAATTAATGCTATTGAAACCATGTTTGTTCCTCTTTCTGCGGTTTCCTTAAATCCAGATGCAACACCTCCTTCAAGTAAAAAAATAAAAAAAATAAAAAATAACCAATAGCATAATAAACTTTTGTGTAGCAAAAACTTCATTCTATAAAACTAATCTTACACCTACAAAACATTACTTATTTTGAAAAAAAAAAGGAAAAAGATACCTGAATCTGAAAATAACCATAAAAATCTGAATATACAAAGAAAATAACCATAAAAATAACCTAAATCATAAAAACAAAAACACATATCGAAATTACATACCTAAATCACAAAAATGATGGAAACACCCTAATTAAATGATGGAAAAATAAAACTTAGTGTGGTGATTAATAAATGGACAAACCTTAAATAAAGTTGAATCAATATGCTCTTTATTCTTCATCATACCTGAATCACCATCATACAATCAAGAAAGCCGAAGATAAAATAGAACCAGGCCAAGAAGATAATGATAATTTATTGATTCTTGGGAGAAATATTTTCTGATGGAAAGAGATAAAAGAGAGTATTTTATTGAATGGGAATAAAACATTCTAATGGAAGCTTATCAGATTCAAACTAAAAAATTCAAAAGACCCGCTCAATATTAATATTATATACATATACCGTATATGTATATAAAAACACACACACGACTTATCAAGTAGGTGTACATTCTGATGTGGCATAGGTAAAAGCTTGACAAATAAGTTTTTCTTATGTCATCCTCCACCCTCCCCTAGTTGAAAAGGGAAATATGTTCATATGTGAATGGTTCTCACTTGAACATAATTATATATATATATATATATATATATATATTTATTTATATTCGGCGTGGTTGTGGTTTCTTGTTTAGGGGGTGTTTGGGTTTTAGGCTTATTTTTTCCTCCGTTATTTTTAGGTTATGAGCTTGTAATAACAAAATAAGCTCATTAGTTCAAAAATATGTCATAGCTTAATGCAAATAAGCCAATAAGCTAACCAAAACACCCCTTAGCCGAGCCCACATGACTCGTTATCGGCTCAAAAAACTTGATAATATATCTAACGTTCTATGTTATCAATAGCGGCGCTATAGCGGTGCTATAGCTGTTAGCGGTCCTCAAGCAAAATAGCGGTCAAAATAGCGGTCCCGCTATTATCGGCTCTCTTTTACCCATATCGGTGCTATAGCGGTCCAAATAGCAGTAAAATAGCGGAGCTATAGCGTTTTTTTTTATTTTATTTTTTATTTTCTTGGCACAAACTTAAGGAAACACTAAATTTGCAAGTATTAACACTAATGTTTCAAATATTGACACTTTTAAGCTTGACTTTTGATATTTATATTAAGTATAAAGTATTAATTAATTTATATATATATATATATATATATATACGTAGTATACCTGACAAAGCGGGAGGTGTAACCGCAATAGCACTAGTTTTTATATGTCTGTTGGCTTTACCTTTTTTTAAAAGTATGTATGTACGTAGTTCAAGCTTTCGCCCAAATATATATATATATATATATATATATATATAAATGTTGCATAATATTAAAATTACTGTTATATCACCGCCATACCACCGCTATAACCGATATCTCAAATATCGGTCCTCGACCGCTATAACCGCTATTTTCAGTATAAACTACTTAGCTAACGTTTAATTTAATTTAATTTTTTATCTTAAGTTAAAAGTAGTTGTTATGTCTTTAAAAATAATATCATTTAAAAATTCCAACACTAACATTCTAAATCCTAGTCTAGGGCTAGAAATGAGCCAAGCCGCTCGATCTCGACTCGTTAAAAACTCGATCTAAGATTAATTGAGTTCGAGCTTAATTTAGAGCTCATTTAGTAAACGTGCTCAAGCTTAACTCAAAATATAATATTTCTACATACTTTATAATTGAACTTATCTGCATACAATTATATTGAAAAATGAAATAATTAAAAATAAAGTCATTTATTAAACAAGTTGAGCTCGAGCCTATAAAAATCCACACAAGTTGAGATAGAGCTTTATTTTGAAGTCTCGAAATGGGTCGAGCTTGAGCTCTCTAAAATTAAAGGAGTCGAGGCGCAAGCCTAGGTCCTACCGAAGTCTAACATTAAAAGTACTAGAAGTATGCCCATGGAATGCATGGCTACCAAATGTATTTCAAGTTATTTTGCAAGAACACACGGCTAAAAGGTTGGGGATGACAACGGTGAGTGTCCGTGATAGTTGTTTAAGAGAAAGAAAGTTTGGTGGTATTATGTTACAAATTTAATTTTTAATTTGATTTTTTTTTGTGTCATTTATTGTTGTGTTAACTTTTTACTTTATAGCATTATATTAAATATTTGTTTTAATTAATTTCAGTTTGTTTTCACTAAATTTTTGTATTAAATTTCATTAGAGCATTAAATGCATGTACTTAAAATTTCAACTTTTTAGACACGTCTAATGTTTATAATGTAGTATATATATATATATATAGGGGTTAGTTATTGTAAAACAAACATTAACGTAAAACAAATAAGACAAAACGTGGACCATTAGATCTTGATCTAGAGTATTAATTAATTAAATTAATTAGTTGAGATTCTTTAATTATATAAATTAATAGTTAAGGGTATATTGGACATTTACTTACATTAAATTTCTCTCTCCTGTATAAATTAATTGTTTTCTTAATTAATTAATTTGGTCATCACATCTGATGCACAACGGTGAATTAAATAAATTAGACATCCACGAATTAATGAAAGTAGTGATGCACAAGCATAAAATAAAAAACCGATGACCAAAGTGATGATGCACAATGGTGAATTAACAAAACTGATGATGCACAAACGTTAATTTACAAAAACTAGACATCTCATGGATTAATGAAAGTAGTGATGCACAATCGGAAAAAAAAAAAAACGATGACTAAAGTGATGATATACAATGATAAATTAACAAAACTGATAATGTACAACCGTGAATTAAAAAAAAAAAAATTAGAAAAAAAACCTATTACTTTGAACTGTACAACAAAAATCAAAATCAAAATCATAATAATAATAATAAAAAAATTGAATAAAACAAAAGTAATAGAAAAATGGCTCGCTTATTTCATTAACCCATAAAACAAAGAAAGTAATTTACAGAAAAATAGTAAACTGTAAAACAATCAAAATTTCCATTGAAAAAATAGTAAGTTCTCACATAGTAAAATCTTCCATTGGCCCATAAAACCAAAAATGAGAAACCTTGTTTTTTCCTGTTGCAATTGCTCAATGTGATAATGTGAAAACTATTTAATGGCACCAGTACATAGGTGTAATATGGATTTGGCAGTAGAGAGATGCCAAGATCGGCTATTTGACTAGATGATAGAAATTGAAGAATGAATGTGGCGGTTAAAAAAAAAGCCATTAATTTAGGCCAAAAGGAGTGGAGCGGCTCCCATGGCGACTCCCACCCTTTTTCTCCTCCAACCGCCTCCAACCGCCTGCTACACCACCCCCACCAGGCCGCTCGCGTTTTTGGCGGTTCATATGGATCGCCCAGGTTTGTGTACTTTATGTCCTTTCTTTCTTTATATATATATATATATATATATATATATATATATATGTGAGTATGTATATGTATATATAATAGTATATATATATATAGAAACAATGATTAGTCCCGTCACGTGTCGTGAATCGCCCCACCCTCCTGAGTTGCCCCACTCCCCCTTTTTTTCCAAGCTGCCCACCTTGTTGACGAGACGCCACATGTCACGAATCGCCCGCAAAGTGGGGAGCCTCACTCCCTTTGGTCTTGTTACCATGTTTGGTTTACCCGGGGCATAATAAAATGGGTAGTTGTTTCGGAAAAACGAGGGTAAGTTTTTGACCTCTTTGACCCTTGAAATTTGAAAAAGTTAGTCATCATTGTTTCTAACCACAAAGTATAGATTCTTTTGTCTTTTTGCATTTCTTTTTAAAATGTCAGATTTGTGCTTAAATTTAGAGTATTATTCATCTTTCCGGCCCCCTTTTTTTCAATCCTATCAAATCAGTAATTATGCATAAAAAAATTTATAAACTCGTTTTCATATCGGGAGGTCTAACATACGTTGTCTTTGCCGGATCCACGCTAGAGAGCTCCATCGCCCCCAATTTAAATCTCTCGATGAAAAACCCCTATCACCCAGAGATCTGGAGGGGAAAACTCATCCAGACCCACCATAGGTGGAAATTAAATACCTGTGGCCACCCCAAATATGCATAGGGTAGGACTCGAACCCTTGGCCTTTTGTGAAGAAAGAGACCTCCTTGCCACTAGACCATTTGGTGATGGTTACTCGTTTTCATTCCTATTAAATTTCTAAAATGGTTACAACTAATCTAATGTTCACAAAAAATGTTTGAAACCACTGTGAAGTCTTCAACCATGTATGTCTTTTGGCATCCGGTTGAGCATCAAATGACTCTTCCCAAATAATCAATCCTAGACAATAAAACTAATCTTATCTAACTATTTGATCCTAACACCTGTCAATATATTAAAACAGGATTGAAACTTCATTTGATTGATACGTCACGTAATATCTAAATGACTCATTTTGATCTATATTAATAAATCCTATTTTTTAAATAACATATATAATTAAAATAATTATTTGATTATTAGACAAATATATATACTTAAACTCTTATTTTTATATTGTTATCAAATCTGCAAAATATCTTTTATAAATAACATATTTATTAAACCTACTATATGTATACTAAATAACATTATTATATATTTATATAAAAACATACAATCCATATGATTGATTAATTAGCCTATGAAATAAAATAAAAAATTGGATGCGTGAACATACAATATAGCTAGCACATGTATTTGTTAAATTGAGAAGTTGTATCAATTTAAAATATTTATATAACTTTCCGGTAAGAACACCCTTAAAATAAGAATACGTGAGAACACTTAAAAACTTCATTTTGATGTATTATAAATCCATAAAACTAACATAATGTATAACTAATTATCATTATTTAAGTGTTTAACAACACATTGATCTGTCAAAACTGACAAAATCATATATTTTTTTATTTTTTGCATTCATCTTGATAAATATGCATCCAAGATGGATGCAAAAAACAAAATAAAAAAAATGTGATTTTCTCGATTTTAATGGATCAAGGTGTTGTTAAACACTTAAATAATGATAATTAGTTATACACTATGTTACTTTTATGGACTTATAATGCGTCAAAATGAAGCTTTTGAGTTCATGTTGTTCTCACTTTAAGGGTATCTCATTTGATAAAAACTCTCTCTCTCTCTCTCTCTCTATATATATATATATATATATATATATATATATATAGGGAAAGGTTATATTAGGAATCCCTAAAAGGTTAGGAACCTTTAGGAACCCTTTTTTTTAAACTAAATTTCATACATATGCTCACTTGCATACATATGCTCGACTTGCATAC
>JAOEHQ010022700.1:0-14294 GCA_025447715.1 Asclepias incarnata
CTAGCAATGAAAAAAAAGCACAGGGGCCAAAGAGATAATATTGACAACCACAGGGGCACCTAATGAAATTAACTCTAAAACATAATTCCACACTTTCACTATAGAAGTATACTTAATCAAAATATAACAAAAATCACTTTTGTTCTCATTCAGTACACATTTATGTATTAAACCGCCTAATATTGATATCACAGATCACCTTTTTTTTTTTACTTACATCTCAAACGCCAACCAATTTCAGTCTTCTAAACCACTTTGGTCATAGCTTCCGCACCAATAAAAATCACCAAATTTGCCAAAAATCACTAAAAACAATCAAAATTTGTCAAAAAATCCTTAAAAAATGCTAAAAACTGTAAATTTGTCAAAAATTCCTTAAAAACAGCAAAAATTGTAAAAGGAACTAGTCGCTATCGTAAGCTTAAGCGGATACAAGGCTAATGTTAAATAAGTTAGTGCTATGAGTTATTTTCAATCTTGATTCCGCCACTAGAGGTATTATTATGTTAGGCAAGCAACCATTCATCTTGAATCTTAATTGACATCCCACTAATGCATTGTTTTTTGTACAACTTTGTAATTTGTTGGCATTTTGCAATGGGCAAATCTTGAAATCATTTAGTGGATTTGAATTGTGAGTGGAAAGGTACAAGTAGGTGATGCATTCATATATATGGTTTCCCATTTTTTTTCATCCATCATTGTCCCTTCCATTTTCCATGAAAAACTTGATAGCTTTACCAGTAATGGCCCCTCACCCATGTGTGCATTATTGTCATTGCATCAAATGTATCTTTCTTGTAAAGACTCAAACAACTTTTATCTTCCTTGGCCCATGCTTTATGATGCTGCCTGCCTCATCTTAAAAAAAAAAAGCAAGAATTTAAGCAATCAATGTGACAATGTAGACAGTTTTCGTGCATGATGATTAGGTTTCGCATCACAAAACACATACTACAAACCAACTTAGAATTAGAATGGCATCCCCGAAGACATAAGCGCTTGACCGATCGATCGAGCTGCTTGAGCAGTTGAGGGAGGGAGCTAGGATACAAAACGGCTGTTAGTCGTATCGATTACACAAGGACACCAAAGTTGGCCCTTCAAAATTTGTTACGAATGGATTGTTCAAAACATTATGGTGTAAACTATATAGCCTCTAATAAAGTATGGGGATGTTTGGGATTTGCTTAATTAGGTGCTTATCGGCTTATTACTTGTTTTATTTTTTATTTTTATATATAATCGATATGAAATAACATCTTTAAATAAGCATGGTACCTGCTTAATTTTTCTATCAGATAATCATTTATAAATATAAGCAAATCCCAAATAACCCCTTATAAGTTATGAAGAAATGATCTGTGCAGTTAACTATACGGATGTTGGTGCAACAGTCTCACACATATTTTAAATGAAAGATATATATTATGTACATTTAACCGACTTCAGGGTTAATAGTGTAAAAAAATAGCTGCAACAACACCAATGATATATCCCCATAAGTTATATACTAGAGAGATACCTACGTAATACGACGGCCCTGAATATATCGTGTAACAACCCGTTGTTAATTATGTTGTTAAAATATATAAGTATATGTCGGAAGAACCCGTTGTTAAAATATATAAGTATATGTCGTATAAGACATATTTGTAATTTTCATAATTAAAATTTTAAAATATATAAATTAAAATAAATTAAATAAGTTAATTGTTTAAATGGAAAATTTAACCAAATATATAAAATAAGCATTAATTAAGATTTAAGTAACAGGGGTAGAAAAGTCATTTCGCATATCAAAATTTTCTAACTTTTGAAATTTTTATATAGTATTATAGGGTAAATGCTCATTTACAACCATAATTAATTTAAAAATCAAAGAACACATCTCAACCATACATTTCCCTTTCTTTCTTCTTCACTTTCTTTCTTTATTTTTTATTTTTTATTTTTACCTTGTTTTTTTTTTCATTTTAATTTTTTTTTAAATAAAAAACCCATTCCCAAAAAACAAAATTTTTTTCCCCCAAAGGGCGTAACCCGTATGTCTAAGGGCGGAGCCTGTTAGTTTATGGCGGAACCATGGCGGCTAAGGGCGGAGTCCGGTAGGTAGATCACCCCATCATCGATCACCCCTTATGACTTATCACCCCACTAGCTACCCCTGTTAATACCTTTAAGGGCGGAGCGCGTACCGTATCATCATCCGGAAAATATTATTATTATTATTATTTTGTATGGGTTTTTATTAAAAGAAAATAAAAATTTTAAAAACTTAAAAAAAAAAAATACAAAATGTAAAAAACAAGGTAAAAAAGATAAAAGGGGAAGAAGAAAAAGATGGGGGAAATGTGTGGCTGAGATTTGTCTCTTAGTTTTGAACATTATTTAGTTTTTATTTGATTACAATCGAGTATTATAGATAATAAAGTTGTAAATCTTGCAGTTTTTTTAGAATAGATCCTAGTACAAAGCAATAATGCATGCAAGAGACCCTACCATCTGTTTGAACTTTGAAGGTGGTGGTGTTATTTGCTATAAGTTAACAAACAGAAAAAGGACATAAACAAAGACAAGAGCTAGACCCCATGTTAAAAGGGCCAAATCTTTAAAGTGGCTAAGTGGGTTCGCTTTGGGTCGAGGTTGAACCACTACGGTTGAATTTACAGAAATGAACCCTAAAGTATGAGGGGATTACCGTTAAGTCCCAATGTTCAAGAGAAAATGAGAGCTAACATCATACGATATTAGAGGAAGATAGATAGTGTTCATTTTCCTGTACCTTACACTGTTAAATAAATTTACTGATACCAAAAGTAAATGATATCTTCTCCATCAATGAGTTGATCTTGAAATATTTGTTGACACTGTACCTATTGTGTCGAAATCGTAATTATTGATTGACGTGGGTTACTACTAGCACATGAGTACATATTAGCTATTTATGTATCAACGTGGGATATATAAGTATTTTATTTATTTTTTTTCAAAATGGGTTTTGGTAACATAGAGAAAACAGAATTGAAGAGGTGAGACCAGAATTAATAACCGTTGTCAGAAAACTGTACATAGAATCATTGTATTGTAGTATCTATCAATATATGCTGTTGAAACTAGCCGAGTCGTGCAGTACGTTGTAACAAAAACTTTTAACTGCATCAGTAAAATGACAAGTTTTTAAGTAAAAGTTGACGCGTAGATATTGTAACATTTAATTTAAAGGGGATAACATATATGCTTCTAGCAGCATATTCACACATGCTTCCCCCCTCACAATCTTTAAATTTTTTTAAAACATTTAGCCATGTGATTGAAATCAATGTGAGATGGAGGTAGAAGCATATATGTTATCCCCAAATACAGGTAGAAATGTATATACACGTCCCTTCTAAAAATTTACAATTTCTAATGACCTCTCGTTCAAGGCAACAACACATAATAAACCCAATTATAATGAAGACAAGTTTACAATCAAAGATCCATTTGATTCGAATGAAGACACGTATGGAAGTTTTTCGGAAAAGAAGCGTCTGGTCATTTAGACCTGTCCGCACACTTTATCACAACCTTGCACTGGAAAGGCTTGAGGCGCAATGAGTCCACACAAGTATGATGGTTTACAAAGAAGTTGCAATGATATATTTCAGAGAAAGAACATGAACATGATACATAGACGAAGCAACAACAATGACAAATCAACTACCATTGAATACACCAAGGGTGGGACTAGCAGGTTTTACAATTTCCCCAAGGAGCAATGCTTCATAACGAGACCCTTGAAGAAAAGAATCTAACAATGTTTATGGACAACATTTAAGCCTACAAGAACTCTATGATTACAGCATCAAACTCTTCAAGGGAAAGTATTGAGCAGGTACTCCGTTCAACCAGCTAAGAACATAGGCAACGAGAATACATGACAACCATAGCCGCTGCACCTCCAGATAACAGAAGCTCCATTTCAAAGCAAGGAGATTTCCAGAAAGCAAACTGCCACCAAATCAGCCTCTAGTTTGGCGGGTGTTGTAGGATTTGCAATTGGGGCACTTATGAGCCACGATATGGAACGCCACTTCAGAATTCGTTCCACAGTCATTGCAGAGGATCCATATCTTCATGAAACAAAAACAAAACAAGTCAGTCAGAAATCCAGCATCAACAAGGCTGAAAAACAAGGACAGACAGAAAAAATAGTGAAAGACGGCACACCATTTTGTTTTGATAAAATTCGGGCATCGGTGTAACAGCAACCTCCATGTCAAGTTTCTCCCACATCTTTGACATATCACAGACCGACTTAAAGCAGAGAGGGCAAGCATATCTGTGAAAATAAGTAAATAACCAAAATATTAACCTTATAAAATCATCTATTTATCAAAAATCTGTTGATGTTTTAGATTCACTTACTGTGAGTATAGCCGCATTTCCTTTAAACATTTCTTATGAATAGTATGGCCACAAGGCATGACCGTAACATCATCAATCGAGTCAAACAGATACTGCGAGTAACCAACATTTGCATCACTTTTAGTATGTTTCCACAAAACATGCAAGAAAGTGAAATAACATAAGGTCAGCATCCATACCTCAACGCATACAGGGCAGTCATGGTGCATAGCTCGTTCAATACATGGGTGACCCTCTCTCAGAAAATTTGAGTAGCAGCATCCTGAAGGGTAACAAGATCGATCAAGGAGAATGAGTTGACCAAATCCTAGAGTTCCAGACCAGCTAACTATTTACTATCATAGAGAAGATGACTTACCACATTTGTAACAGTGAAAAAAGTTCTCCTGCCCACCAATCCTGATATGAAAGGCAAAATAAATACAAGTTAAAATAAATGCCATTATTCGACTGAATCTGTCGATGGGACAGATAAGAATTGGATCGGTCAATGATCTGATCATGACCCAACGGAATGGTGATCTAACCCATTAGCTTATGGGCTGTGATCTGACCCATTAGCTTATGGACTGTGATCTGACCCATTAGCTTATGGATTATGATCTGATCTATTAGTTCATGGAATGTAATCCGAATAGATAAACTGTGACCCAGATGCAACCCACTTGTTTTTCTGTCATATATAAGATCACTTACATTTTAGAAATTGGTCACAATATAAACGGTCATATAAGAAATAGGTGATGTCAGAAAATCAATCAAAGATAGAATCTTTGTGGTGTTTTATTATATGTGATAAATTGATAAAACAGTTTTTACGAATATTATAAAAAAGTCTGTTACCTATATATATCTATAAAATAGTTGTCATCAAAAAATGACTTGACGCTTATGTTGTATAAGATTTGTCTTAATAGAAATGTGGACACAAAATATTTGATTATGATCTTCAAAATAAATAACTAGAAGAACGAAAATAAACTAGAGAATAAAAGATGAGCAATGAAAAAAGTTCAGTAACTGGGGAAGCTAGGGAACAGGGTAGTGCAGATGTTGAAAGTTCAAAAATAATGACTCTATGGGTTGACTTGATTACTGGGCCCTCTATTAATGGAGGGCTCTATTGGTTACATGAATCATAGTTTTTGACCTTTTGGCTTGGACCTGATTACCCAACCCATTGACACCCCTGACTTGTCATACAACTAGAAATAAGGCTACTTGCATTTAAAAAGATATTAGTTATATTAGTCGATAAGGCTTTGCAAGTTGAATGGGTCATATTAAACTAAATGGCAATGACAACAATTTCTATTAGTATATTTTAAGTACCTTACATACTTGAAAGATCGTATATCCAATACTTTATCATTTTTTGTGCAATCGGTGAGTTCATTAAAAAAAGGCCAGCTATGAACTATAGTGATATGATCATACCAGTTTTTCACTCGACTTTAACCATAATAATGCATATTGATGGAGCTTTGTTGGTTAATCACTGAACTATGTGCGTGTTCTCCAGGGAATATACTTCTTTTTGTCACTGTATGTTTCTTTGCTGGTCTCAATCACAAACTTTTTGCTATTATTATTATTATTATTATTATTATTATTATTATTATTTTGTAAACTTATTAATTTATATTTATAATAGTTTTGTTTATAATCTATGTTTTCTTATAACATTAAAATCTATGTCCATTAATGTAATTTTACATTTTTTTTATCTACATCTTACAGCTTGTTTACCAAATAGTTTTATTCAATTAGAAGCTTCAATTTTACAGCCCCAACCTCCAGCTTCATCCCTCAGCTTCAGCTCCAACCCCTAGTTTCACCCCAGCCCCTAGCTCCAGCTACTTTTGCCAAACATATTCATTTTCTGGGAAAATGCCGTCGGAGTTACATTGCCATAAAACACCATCACAACCAAAATTCAAGTATTCATTGAAGCATTTTATCAAATAGTTATATACATAAAAAAAATATGGATCTATTTTATGAAATATACTCAAATCAAACCTACAAAAATCAAAAAAAGAAAAAAAACTTTAAAAACTTACCTTTTGATCATCATTTTCATCAATTATATAAAAACAATTATCGAGGAAAAAGAAATTGTTTTGGAATAAAAGACTACTGCTATTGAGCAGACCTTGAAATCTGAGGAGAGAGGCTCATACTCCTCATAGGACATGGAAAGCAGATCTGTTGAGCGGCATAAAGAGCATCCTCATCGAAAACAAACAACTAAAACACGAAATACGGGTACTAACATCAAAAACACATGTAAATCGTGATGAAAACTCAAGATGTTACCTTTAGGTTTCTTGATGAAAATTCAAAATCTGTGAACCAAAACATATGAACTCAAGAGATTCGCTGATCTAATAAAAAAAATATATCAATAGTTAAGCATAAAGGTCCTGAATAAGAGTACCTAAATATACCGAAGTATCGAACCTTGAAACCTTAGACGCGAGTAGATTTGGAGCGAGCATCTGAAAATGGATGGAGCAGAAGATATGAGAGCATTTGAAAGAGCAAATGAGAGAATTTGAAAATGGATGGATGGATTTCGATTATATGAGAGAGTGAGAGAGAGAATTGACAGTGTGGGTAAAATGGAAATGATTATGTGAAAAGTAAAAACAAAATATATCCACTAAAATGGAAATTATTTTGTGAAAAGTGAATTTGAATTTTAAGACGGGCACTCCAAAGTGTTGAAAATTTGAAAATTAAGATGTCAGACCATCTGCTTTATTATGTAGTTTAGAAATAATAACTGTAGAATAATAATAATAAATAGTGAAGAGTATGAAAGAAGGAAGAGATAAGGCTTCTCAAAGGAGCTAAAAATAAGGTTTCTTAAAAAAGCTATCTCCACATACATAAAACACACACCAATTTCATCACGCATGACATCACAAATTCAATGTAGCTAGCTTATTTTTACGCCACATCAGCAAAAGTGATGTATTTGCAAAAGCTCCTTTAGCAAGAGAGGGTGATATTTATATTATTATACATAGACATATTAATAATTTGAAAAAAAGAAAAGAAAAAGAAAGCATATACATGACATAAACAGTGTGTGTTTTATGAGATGGACAGCTTTAGAAGCTACCAAATCAGCATTTCTAACATCATACGGTAACTTTCGTTAGTTGAATAGGTAGATATGTAAGTCACTTTTTCTCACTTAGTTATAATGAGAGATAATAAACTAGGCAAACAACCCTTAAATCATTTATTTAATCCTATCATTACCTTTTAAGTTTTAATCTTGTAACAACAAAATCACCCGCAAAACAAAAACAAAAGTAATATACAAAGTCCAATCCAAAACGAGAAGGGTAAAAAAAGTTGGACATGTTGTTGTCTTGTTGCCAATTCTGGTGACAATATCAACTGGGCCCCACCCTCTCATCCATTACCTCACCTCACCTAGTATTTGTTTTAGGGTTTTTATTTTTTTTCCTGCGACCTTAAAACACACAATTTATTTACAAATCACATATATACATATACATATATATGTGTATGTATATAGGTGAAGCTGTTTGTTGTTATCTCATTTTCCCTTCATTTTCAGTCAGATACAAAAATATTATCTCTCTCTGCTTCTGTGTAGAAATTTGAGTAAGCTTTTTTTTTAATTTTTTACTCTATTATATAATAATGCTAATATAATTCATGATGTTTTATTGTTTGTTTCTTAGCTATATTAATTAATGTAAATGCCTGCATGTTTATTTATATGAAAAATATATGTGTTTATATTCATGTTTTGTGTGTGTATTGTTTGGTTTTAATAGACTGTGTTTCAAGATTTGTGGTTTTTCTTGAAATTGATTATTATTTGATTTTATTTTTTTTAAGGAAACAAAACATGTCTCTTTCTCTCTATAAACTTTATTTGTGTTTTTCTTCTATAAATTAGTGTTTTTGCTTTTTGTTGTTAGTTGGTTTTCTAAAGGTGGAATATTTTATGGGTTTTTTTAATGGTTGGTGATAAGCCTTTTTTTGGTGGTTATTGTTACATGATTCTTTAAAGGAAATGTTGTCAAGAGTCTTAAAGAACCGCCACCAAGGTGGCCTAGTGGTTAGGCGTCTGTTTCTGTTTCCTCACAAGAGGTCTCATGTTCAAAACGGACACTGTGATACCCCGGTTGGGCCATGTATATTTGAGTAAAAAAGACTTGCCACCTTGGGTACTGCAGTCAAGGAAAACCTCATCCGTTTACCCGTTGTTAGAGTCTTATAGATGATATCTTCAATGTTGATTTAGTTATGAAATTGGGTTTTGTCAATTTTCATATTCAAAGTTAAAAGAATTTTTTTCATATATTGGTATGTGCACCATCTGAGGCCTGTAGTCTCTTCTCATTATTGTGGATTTGGTTATTTGTTTCTCGCTTTTTGGTTTATTATTTTGCTTGGTTTTGATTTCGTTTACTATAACTAGAAGACCATTGTTTACCACATATGTAAATTAGAGAAAATTGGCAATGGAAAAAACCATTGTGTCTTTTCGGAGTTGTTCCACACTTTAGAAGAGCATATTTTCAAGAATTTGTAATATGTTTATTTGAGCTCACTCGGATTATATAACGCTTAAATTGAAACACACAAACACACAGATATGGGGAATTAAAAGCGTAAATGTAGTGAATATAGTTTTGGTCTATATTGCCCGGATTCTGGAAATAACATCATGTTGCTTTTGCTATTCTGGTTCTATTTACTTACACTTGTTTCTATCTTGTTGTGTCTAGGAATTTCATATTTTAAGTTATGGGTGTCGAGGATAAAACTCTCAACTTATCCGGTGGTGATAATATGAATCCGCAAGAATGGGCCATAACCCTGCATGCCTATTCTGATCTTACCAATGTTTCTCCAGTGGTATTCTTATATCTTCTGAAAGAATGTTACATTTATGGTAAAGTTATCCTTCCTCCATCTTCTAATTTATTAGAAATCTACAAGACCTTTGCAAGGTTATCTTTAAGTGACATATGCTGTCTTGTTGATTTATACATGGATGCACATAAGTAAGTATACGGATTTTGGCATTGTTATTGGCTAATTATTCTGATTAACGGGGATTGAAAAACACTGTTTTTAAATTTGTAAGTTTCTTGTTGTAGGCTTTGTGACGTAAATATGTGATGGCTCATTTTGTTCAATAAGTTATATGCACCACCTATTTATAGAGTATGAAGGCGACTTAATTCTTTATACATGGTTATATATTTTGACAAAATCGTTATGCTGTGGCTATTGGCAGATGCATGTAAGATGCCTTGGAGGAAAATAAGGGGTTTTTTTTTATTGGCAGATGTTGTTATTGAATATTTATGAAGTATTGTAATATATACTTTTCTCCTTATTCTTGGTTGATTTATTTTTGCGCCATGGACTTTGACCTCTGTGCTGAAAAGGCTAAAGAGCACTAGCTATTGTTTAAGATGAATTATGTGCCGTTTGGCAGAGAAATGTGAATTGCCTGAAGCTATTTTAAACATGCTTACACTAATATAGTACTTAAGTAGTTAAGTATAGTACATGAGTATAGCAACTTGATAGATGTATTAGCTTGCTGCTTGTATCAATACACACCCATCTTTCATATGGTGGTTGTCACTTCATCCTCACCGTCATACGATATTCAACGATAAAGTTTTTGCTATTGTATTAAATTAAAGGTTGATAAGTTTTTTTACTTTTATTATTTAAGGTAGAAACAGATTAGTACTTTATTTCTCTTTGTGATATTTATCAAGCTATCCATTTTGCACCTAACTTTGTTCTTTTTAAGATGATACTTCATATAATTTCTGTCTATTATATCCTATAATCTCAGGCATACCATTGGCTCACCCCTTTTCTAATTGGTCAACTAATCAAAATACAAATTGACGTGCTGCGTCATTTGATACCTTCACCTTGAAAGTATCTATCACTGGTAATAGAGTTGACAATTTCTACCTATCCACTTGTGACTGGCCCGATTCCGTTTATGTTCATATCCAACTGACCTAACAGGTAAAATAAAGAAATAACTTAAAGGAATCAGGTCATATGGATAGAAGGGGTTGAAAGTCACCCAAAGTGTGTTTTTAATGCATAAACCTCCTCAATCAATTTATTAAATTTTTATTATTATTATTATTACTGAAGTAATATAATTTTGTGAATCATAAATGACACTCTAATAGTATATAAATATTAATTTGTGAAAATGTGCATTATTCAACCCGATTTGACCCACACCAAAAATACCCGCTTTGACCCGATCCTCTTTGACCCATTATACAATCTGCCTGATCAACCTGTTTTACCACCTGTGTAGAAGGGTTTCCTTTTGCTCGTATTTTGTCATGAACTTTCTTGTAAACGTAAACTAAGATTCTATATAAAACAGGCACATGCAAGGCAACCGCAAAGTTTTTTGCCCTTCAGCAACAGGTCCACCAAGCCTTATATAAAATGCCAAAACCTGGACCAGCTGTATTTGTTGCCCGTTGCCTATCTTTATTGCCTATATTCGAACCACATTGTGAAGGTTTTAGTCATTTAATGATAGCTGCTCTTCGTCGGTTTTTAAAAGTTGGAAAATCACAGGAAGACTTTAGTGACGCACAAATTCTCATCACCCAATTATTTAAAGTTGCTGTTTGTGGTACTAAACTTCACGATGATAGAATACTTATGAAAATGCTTGAAGTTTTTGATATTAAATTTACGGATATCAAAGAGGTTATTGACCCGTTTATCTCGAAGCTTCTAGAATCTCAATCTTATCTGACAACTGTTACTCTTCTTGAACATTTATCTATTCATCGAGCCGATGAATCTTTTCTTCATGAAATGTTGGAAAAGCAAGAACACCGAGCTGCAGAAAAGTATGCAGCATATACAGGGAAGCCAATGCTGTGTGTACTCATACGGGGTTATATAGACAGAAAGATGCTAAAACATGCTTATGAACTTATAAAGAAAAATAATTTGCGTGAAGAATTTCCAGAAGTATATCAAATGGGTAAAGAAAGGTAGTAATATTGCTTATAGGCTATAAGTTATAAGTTATAGCTCAAGGTTTTGCTGTCTGGAGCATTTTTATTTTTTGTGTTAATTTTTCACGTAATCAATGTATTCAGTCATATTTGCAGCTCACTTAAGAAGCTAGCAGAAAAGGGATGCTGGGATATCGCAGAGATGAGGGCAAAATCTGATAGGCAACTTCTTGAATTTTTGGTAGGTGATTTTGAGCATTTAGCCTAGGTCTGCTTTTTTGTCGTCCAAATAATGTAACTGATTTTGGGTGAAGTTCGATATAATAACTACTCCACCATAAATCATAAACTTGAACCATAATACGTCTTTTAACTTTTTAATGTTGTGGAAAATATATCTTCATTCCAGGACAGTTGGTTTATGATATCCTCCAGGTTTCTCGAGAATCATGTTTTATCCACATAAACATATAGTGATGATATTTATTTGGCTTGTTATTATCTGTTGAAGGTCTATTTGGCAATGGAAGCTGGTTACTCAGAGAAAGTTGATGAACTTTGTGATAGATACTCCCTCAAAGGTTTCATAAAAGCCAAAGGTATGATGGCTTTTACTCTTTCATAGTTTGGGTTCTTATATAATTTTGTATCATTGCTTACCTTTAATCAAGCAACGTTTTTATCTATCCAGTAATTTTTTTTAATGAGTATATTGGGATTTACAGAAGTCGAGGCCAGCCTTCCACAGATAAGATATCTGCATGTCGATGAGTTGGCAATTGATGACATCATTTGGGTTGACGAGCCTGTAGTTCTGCATGAAGCAACGTCTCAAATTGAGGTTTGCAAAGTCATCGGCCTTGATTGTGAATGGAAGCCTAATTATGTAAAGGGTGGCAATAGCAAGGTAATTACTATCTTACCTGTTCTAATAGCCCTGATTTTTCCTTCTATTTAGTTATAAGATTAACTGATTTTGCTACTTCTTTTTTACTAAATAAAGTTTTTTTCCTTGAATCCAGTTTTTTTGCGGTTACCAATTACTCTAGTCATACTGAAACTTTCGTTTATTGCTTACACATTTTGTTCATATTACAGGTATCCATCATGCAGATTGCTACTGAGAAGATGGTTTTCATCATTGACTTGATAAAGTTGTCTCATGATGCTCCCGCTGTTTTAGATAGTTGCCTAACCCGCATTTTTCATTCTCCTCAGATTTTAAAACTTGGTATGACATAATTATCCTTTATTAGGTTAGTCTCTTAGTTTTTGAAATTTTAAGAGATAGTAAGTAACAATCAACTTGTTAACTGTGTGCAGGTTATAATTTTCAATGTGATATGAAACAACTGACTCAATCATATGGAGATTTTGTTTGTTTTAAAAGCTTTGAAATGCTGTTAGATATTCAGAACATGTTCAAAGAAATTGGCGGTGGCCTTTCAGGTGTAACAAAGGTAAATGAAACAACTGTATTAGTATTTTGTAGTTTGTACTAGGAAATGCATACGACACATATATTCACTACTCGTTGATTATAAAAATTAAACAGGAAGTATTGGGTCTTGGCCTAAACAAGACAAGAAGAAACAGTAACTGGGAGGATCGACCATTAACCCGTAATCAGGTTTGTCTTTTCCCATCTTCATGTTTTTCCTCCCCTTTCCGTTTATTGAACATTGAATTTGAATATATGTGCAGCTAGAGTACGCTGCTCTTGATGCTGCAGTGCTTATCCACATATTCTGTCATATTCGCAGTCGATCACAATCTACCGGTGTTTCAAATGAGCATAACCAAATGGAGTGGAAATCACACATTGTAAGTAAGAAGAGGTTGCAAAAGTAGAAGTGAAAGTATGGGCGGGCCACATAATGGGTCAAAACTGGTTACTTTTTGGTATGGGTTGAGACGGAAAATTTTCTCCGGATTTTTATTTTGTATAAACAATTCAAGTGTTGAATAAGATGGCAAAAGTTACAACATTTCAATAATAATGTTTTTTTTATATATAAAATGGTTTGGGAGGTTGTATGTATCACACAGTTTGACCCGTTAGAGGTAAAACAAAACCCAAATTGACCCATTTATAAGTAATTGGGTTAAAATTGGCACATGTAGGGTGTACAGTTGCACACTAAATGACTTCTAGATCATTTTCTTTCCCATGATAAGGTAATTGAAGATGTATGTTTGATGTGAACACGCAGATTTCTCATGGAGGTGACCCGACAAAGATCAAAAAGGAAGTGGAGGGTGAGAAAGGTTCTAATGCCGGAATCAGAGAATCTCATGAAGCAACTCAGAGTTAGGGTGCAAATATGATTCTTTTAGAAAGTGCGTATGACGAAAAATAAAGTAGTCAAAGAGGCTAGAAATGGTATGGAATATAGAATCTGTACATAATGGGGATGATCTGAATGATGTTAGATGTCGACAATGATTAAGATGAGATTTTACCTTCTTACTGACTAAAGTTAACATGGCAACACATTATCTTGCTGTTCGACTTGAAAGCTGTCTCCACATTGGCATATATACCAGGACTTCAATATGAAGTGGAAGTCTAAATGCTTTATTAGATGCTCAAGATGTCATTAGTCAAACGAACTAGGCTCCAACGAGCATGGTCAAACTAACTGTCATTAGAGGTGACAAAATGGGTGGGGGTGGATAACGGGCCTATGGACAAAATGGGCAACTAATGAATTAAACCGGGCTGACCCACAGACAGCTGGTCTGTGATATTGAGTGCTATGATATTAAAATCCAATTTTAAATATATATATATATATATATATATATATATAGGGATGGGTTAGATTGAGAACACCTATTTTAAAAAGACCAAAAGAA